>MU863772.1:0-15864 GCA_033575675.1 Parathielavia hyrcaniae | reverse complement strand
GTTTGCAAGGGCTCTTGGCAGTAAATATGGGGTTGAAGCTAAGTTGGTTGATGGATCATGGTGTTCCAGGCACAGCCTGTGGTTCAGGTGCTGGGGAAGTCGAGATGACCCGATAAGATAACGTGCAATTTGGCTGTGTACCTTTTGTGATCCCCTAACATTAAGTTCCGACGTGGGCCTGGACGCCCCACTTTCCACGGCCCGTCGAGACATTCCCACTGCTCTGCTAGACAGGCCCTTTCCGAAATTCCAGTTGGTGACCAACGACGAGCTGACCGCTGTGCGTCAAACCGAACTTGAAACTCGGCCAATCTTTTCAAGGCACTGCATCTTTACGCTCGACACTGCGGCAAGACTTCCTTGGTTTGCGTGGGCATCTAGGTACCTAGGTAATCTCATCGGCTGACAGCTACACCGGTCGGCATGCCCGTTAGGGACAGCCTCAAAGGAGGTGGGGATGTCGCTCAGAGCCCTTCCAAACGGCATTTTATCATGCAATTTTTCCTAACCGAATTGTCGCAATAGCGCAAGATTCCATTGGGCATTGGACTGTGGGCAGTGACCAGTGGGCGCACAACTTGAACGTTCCACATCCCGCGAAGGGCGCTCTCCTCCTTTCAAGTTCAGCCTGCTCGCGTCTCACATCAGGGTGAAGGTGCTACAGCAGCGCACGAACAACCGGATTCCCGCGTTCCAAACGATTGCCTACTACTGCCTGCAAACCAAATCTTGGGCAAGAGTTGTCAGCCATCAAAATCTTACTCCAGCATTTCGCCAAGATCATTGACTAGGTAGTACGTCATGGAACTTACAGTACTAGTCTTACTCTATGAACGTTGCCTGTGAAGTTGACAACTGAAAGAACAGGTTGAGTTTCGGGTCCTCGGCTCCTCGGCCAGAATATGAGTGATTCTTTGTCGTTGTGCATTTATGTCTTTGTTGTCATTAAACATACCCCCCTTGAATAACCGCGTTGCTGAGCGACAACGTCTTGACGGTTCTATAGTGTAGCGGTTATCACTCCGGATTCTGATTCCGGCAACCCCGGTTCGATTCCGGGTAGGACCTCTTAACTTTTACCTTTTGTTGTTTTTCCCTATTGCTTGGGTCGGTGTAACTCGGGCGTTAGAAGTTGAGAAAAGAATCTCCCATGGAGATTTTTGCTTGACAAACCTCAGAGAGCCGCCCAGTGTAGCCACGCCTACAGCGCTATACTAGCAGATAAGGAGAGCCGCCCAATTCTGAAGCAGGACGTCAGCTAAATCCAGAAGGGTCATCTGATGGCTCTGCCCCTTCGCTTAGACCAAGTCCGGAAGATTGCCATACTTGACAGTCATCTCAGTTACTGAGATAACGGCACCGTCGACGGCTAGAACGGGATTTTCATCGTCATTGGGATACTGGAAGACCATCCGAGTCTGGGGCACCTGATCCTGTCCGTTGGCAGATTCCTCTCCGCCGCCTTCCACAACAAACAGCTCTCTGTAACCCGTAAGGACGAACCCCAGTCTCTCAAATGCCCTCTTCCCTGCCGGGGTAGCTGTGATTGCTGTGTCGACCGGCATTAGCATGCTGTGTTAATTTACTCCGCTCCTCACACTCATTATGCCATGACATGCCATGGTCCACTGAAGACACTCAATCAGGTACCGTAGTCACTCACCTGATATCCCAACCACTCTCCAGTCACGCCTCACCTGCACCCGCCTCACCACCTCTCGGAGCGCAAGCTCGGCAAAGCGAAGCCTCCCCCCAGTCTCGCCACCCGGAAAGTCCAACCCGCTACCATCGTACCGCTCAACGTGATAGACATGCAACCCGACCTCCTCTACTTTCCCTGGCCCCTCTTCACCCTGACCAATCGTGCCGCCACCGCCACCATTCTCAGGAAACATGGTCCTCGAATCAATATCCGCCTCCTTCAACCTGCCCCGGAGCAGATCCTCCCAGTAGCCTTTCCTGATGGGCAGCACAATCACCACTCCCGCGACCTGAGCCCCCGCCCCCGCCGCCGCTGCGGGCCCGCCGCTGTCAGATTCTTGGCCCGGGGAGAAGAAGCAGAGGGCCAGGTCGGGACAGGCGTCGACCCAGGCCCGCAGGCGAGCGTACGGCAGCGCGACCGGGTACATGGCCTGGTCCGAGGCGTAGACGCTGCGCAGGACGGCGTCGGGGATGGGGTGCCAAGGGTGGGCCCTGCATGACGGGGGGGATGTGATTGGCGCCGTGGTCGGGGGCGGGGTTTGGCTTTGGCTTTGGCTTTGGCTTTGATGGCCGGGCGGTGGTTGTGTTCCAGTCATTTCGCGGTTTTTCTTGTGTTGTGAGCGGCTTTCTGAATCTGAGGGTCGAGGCAAGATGCCGATGTGTGTTACCTGAGGGAGCTCCGTCCGCCGCTGAGATTGGGTGTTTGGGACACCCGGTGTCCCCTGCGAGATCCAGCCTGGGAGGTTGGTGGTGCGATGAAGCTGTGAAGCCCTGGGATTGACGGGTCGAAGCTCAGACGCGTGAGCGTCTGATGGTCTGGTCAATTACTGGGTGGCGGGTATCATGTCGGCGAGTCGCAGATGTTGTGAAACGGACGAAGATCAGGCTTTTTTGGGTCAGTGCGTACTTTATCTAACTTTAAGTAACGTTAGCTAACTAACGTTAGTTAACGTACATGATAAGCGAGTGAACGAGTGAAACACTTTCCACCGCGTCGCGCATCCTCTAATCATAACCATGAATTTCTCTACAACGAACCATGGTCTCACCTTCCAACGAAGCCAGGATCATTCTGGCACTCCAAGCTCTGAAAAATGACCATACTCTCGGTCTTCGGGCTGCAGCGAAGATCTACAGCGTCAGCCCCGCGACACTCATGCGACGACGCGACGGCAAGCCTGCACGACGCGATCTTCCGGCCAACTCGCGCAAGCTCACAGATCTGGAAGAGAAAGCTATTGTTCAATATATCGTCGAGCTAAATACGCGAGGATTTCCGCCCAGACTCTGTAGTGTGGAAGATATGGCCAACCAACTGCTACGCGAACGCGACGCGCCCCCTGTCGGCAACCGCTGGGCTTACAATTTCGTCAAACGCCAGCCAGCGCTCCGTACGCGTTATTCGCGTCGATACGACTATCAGAGGGCTAAATGCGAGGATCCAAGGGTCATTGCCGAGTGGTTTGCCCTCATACGGAACACCAAGGCCAAGTATGGCATTGTGGATGACGATATCTACAACTTCGACGAGACTGGGTTCATGATGGGCATCATCTCCGCGGGCATGGTGGTTACGACCTCGGATGGCCGTGGCAAGGCAAAACTGGCCCAGCCTGGCAACCGTGAATGGGCAACAGTGATCCAGGGAGTCAATGACCTTGGCTGGGCAATCCCTCCGTTCATCATCTTTGCCGCGCAGTACCACCTCGCCAACTGGTATACCGAGTGCGACCTCCCGGCCAACTGGCGTATCGCAACCACTGAGAACGGCTGGACTACCAATGAGGTGGGCCTAGATTGGATCAAGCACTTCGACTACCACACGGCGCCCCGGGCAAAGGGCAAATATCGGTTGCTGATCCTCGACGGCCATGAAAGCCACCACTCGACCGAGTTCGAGCTCTATTGCCAGCAGAACAACATCATCACGCTCTGCATGCTTCCGCATTCTTCGCACCTCCTCCAGCCACTCGATGTTGGCTGCTTTGGACCGTTGAAGCAGGCGTACGGCCGCCAGATCGAGGACTTGATGCGCATGCATATCAACCACATGAGCAAGCTCGAGTTTCTCTGTGCCTTTCGCGAGGCCTTCTTTGCGTCAATGACAGAGAAGAATATAAAAGGTGGCTTTGCAGGTGCTGGTCTAGTGCCATGCGATCCAGAGAGAGTGCTTTCCAAGCTGGATATAAGGCTTCGTACACCAACACCTCTGAACTCACGCGCTGGCACTCCACAACCTTGGGTGTTCCAGACACCACACAACCCTCGAGAAGTCAACTCACAGTCAACACTCATCAAGGCTCGCATTGCCAACCATCAAAATAGCTCTCCGACTTCGATGTTAGCTGCTGTGGACCAGCTTACCAAGGGTACGTTGGCTATCATGCACCGCGTGGCCATCCTCGAGTCAGAGAACGCTTCGCTCCGCAAGGCCAACGAGGCATTAAGCAAGCGCCGGAGAGCCAAAAAAACACGTGTACAACTTGGAGGATCACTTGCCGTACAAGATGCAAAGGATCTAGTAGGCCAGGATGCCGTGGGTGGGGAGGGAGTGCAAGAAACGCAGCCGGATGGTGGTGGTGCAGGGGGGAGGCGTACGAAGGTTCAGTGCTGTGGTGTGTGCGGCAAGCCTGGCCATAACTCGCGCACTTGCCAGGAGGTTGCAGAAGCATCTGATTCAGCCGTTTCCGATGTAATTATAGTTAGTTCGTAGTGTTATTGTATTGCAATTGAGGATAGTTATCATAGGGGGTGGGAGAGTGTTTCACTCGCTTGTCTGTTTCACTCGCTTATCATGTACGTTATTGCATTTTAACAGACTTCTTAACCGACAAAAAAGCCTACGGTACTTTAGGTAGGTACTTCACTGAGGTAAATCCCAAAAAGATGAAACGAGCAGCTGCCGACCAAGAGCGGGAGACATTATTAGCATCCCGTCGCCAGCCAACTTCCAGGTTAGAGCACCAATGGTTCACTCACTAACTGGAACAGGTTGCTACCAGAAGTTGTGTTCTATAGGTACCCTCTCGTCGATCCGTGCTTCACCCCGCAAGGTCGATGAGAACAAACGAGAGACACGAAAGACAACCAGCCTATGACGAATTAAGTTGAATTCACAGCGATTAACAACCCCTCCCTTGACCGTTTCTCACAAACGTCTCCTTCCAATAGGACGAATCAGAAGGTCTCTGAACGCATGATATCAACGACGTGCACGATCCGAGTCACATGGCGATAGGAACCACCTGCAGTCAGTTGTCGATTGTACCTGGTACCTAGTAACCTTGGTCAGGTAGGTAGGTACCTACCTCTTCAAAGTCATACAGCCGGAAGGACGCAACTTGATTTTGTTTTCACTTCTCACAACCGCTTTGTTGAGCGATGTTCTGCCCCAACGTTGGCCATTCGAGGTCATATCATTGAAGCCACGAGCATTCCATTCTGGACAATGACTGTGAGTCACAACCATTGGCGGGAGCCTTGCTGCAGCTAATTACTAGTGCAAACGCACTTGAACATGGCTTTTGGACACGGCCAGCAGCCTCGTGAGGCCTACAGCGTCTGCAACGCTCCGGGACCTGATTCGCGGTCATGTCCACCAAGGACGAGGAGAAGGATGTTAAACAGGGGACCATGATGCTGGCGAGATCCATCCAAGTCTGTCTCCCCATCTCTCATGCTCTCTCTTCCTCAGACCTGAACCCATACGCACTAATTACCAGATCTTACCTCTCCGTTTGCCGCAATGCTGACCACTACGTTGGTGTCGGCAGCAGCCCTCTGCGTTGTCCTCCAGGTCACACTCTTCTTCCGCCGCCAGTGGCGGGCTCGCCGGATCCGGGAATGGGTTCAAGCGCAGCGCCGAATCGCAAGTTTCCAGTATGCAGACAGCCCGGAGATTGACGAACGGCTGCGCCTACGAGCCGTGGAAAACCGCCGGCTCAAGGCCGCGTTTGGCATCGACAACTCGCTCACCACCTCATCCCCCTCGACGCACAAGCGCTTTCTCCAAACGTCTAACGGGCTGCTGAGCGGGAAAGGACGCAGCTGGGAGCAGCTGTACCGCCGCGCAGAGACCTTCCTGAAGCAAGAGACGCAAGACAGGGCCCGGCTGCCGCTCGCTCAGACGGTCCGCTGCATGGTCCTCGCCGTCGTGCTCTCCGACTCCTTCGGCGTGGACCCCGCGAGCATCCCGCGGCGCGACCTCGTCACCGTCACAGAGGAGATCAACAAGCAGTGGATGCTGTCCAAATGCGACCCCGACGGCCTCGCCCCATCGGCACTGCTCAACGCCACCATCGCCTCGATATCGCGACACATGGCTCCCCAAGTCGTTGCGCGCCACGGTGAAGGGGCTCCTGAGGAAGTCCTCGGCCTCCTAATGCCGCAATACGAGACTCTGTGGCGGGTCGTGCTCTTGACTTTTGCAACAGCCTACCATCACCAGCCCGCCGCCCACCCCGACGCCGTTCAGCGAACAGCCGACGTCCCCGCCTGTCTGGGCGACCCAGCCCGCGAGAAGGAAGCCCTCAAGCTCGCCAAGGTATCTCCCTCCCTCTATTCTATCTCTTGTCGCCAGATGTCTTGGCCTTCAGTGCCAGTAAATTAACCAAATACCACAGGAAGGCCTCCGCCTCTACCCCTCGAACAAACACCTCTACCGCGCCCATGCACCATCACATGCGTCCCTGACGCTCACACACCTCAATACCACCACCGTCACCACCACCACCACCCCCAGCACAACCATCCCCAGCACTACCACCATCAGCACAACCACACCCAGCCCAACCCCTCCAATTTCAAGTTCCAATCTGAGTTCAAACCCAAATCCCAAACCAAAATCAGCCCCACCACTAGCAGCGGACATCTCAACCCTGCACCGGCACCCCTCCATCTGGGGCCCCGACGCGCTCGCCTTCCGCCCGGCCCGGTTCGACGGGACCAGCCTGACAGAGCTGCAGCGCGAGGCGTACGTGCCATTCTCGGTGAGGCCGCACCGGTGCCCCGCGGGCGCGGGCAACGGGTTCGGCGAGCTGATGGTGCTGGTGCTGGTGTGTGCGCTGGGGCGGGTGCTGGGGCCTGAGAGGGGGGTTGTGAGGTTTTTGGAGCGTGTGGATGGTCATGTTCGTGTTGGAGAGGGGGGTATGGATGTGGGGGATCTGGGGATGGGGGAGAATCAGGGGATGGGGGAGAGGGGGTGTGGTGACAGGGGTGGTGGGTTGCCGACGGGGAGGGATCAGATGGAGGGGTGGGTTTGGAAACAGACGGGGACTCGGAGGGATTCCCGGGAATTGAAGTGAGGGAGGTGAGGTTTGAGGTCAGGTATGAGGACCTTACTCTAGGTAGGCAGGTTAAGGTACCTATGAATGGCAACGCTGGGGAGGGTTGGTACCTTAACCTGATAGCGTTGGCGGGTACTGGGCGCGACTCTTTGCGATGGTCAAGTGGGAGGCCATGGCAGAAGACATATTTATTGGAGCAGGGTTGGTCCGATCAGTCAAGGTTGCATGCCTGACACTAGCATGTCAAATATGCACAGCAGTTTACTTTTGGACAACAGCTTGCATCTTTCTAGGAACAGTCTCATGTTGATCTCGGCGGTCATGATCCATCGGCAATGGTCGTGAATCTCCTCGGCTGTATTTGAAAGCCTCATTGTCGTTCACTCCGAAGACTAGGACGAGTTGAGTGTGCTAAATCAAGGAAAGCTTTGTCGCCATGTTCAGTTGCTAAATTGTCGCCAGTCTTTGAGTCTGATGCCTTCGTCGAGAAGTCAAGTTCTCGATTACCACCGCAACCCGAACCAAACCACTCAACTGCCTAAAGGAGTCAAGCTGCCGGCATATGCAGGTATTAGAGTGATGTATCCACCATCGGTCACCGGTGTTGACCAACAGCGAGATGCTGAGGCATTGTCGGCGCACTCCGCTGTCACATGTCGAGCAGTTGCCGTACCGTAGAAGCTGGAGTCGGCTGAACCGGGCTCGGTGTTGAACTGGGAAACGTGACGTCGCACCGGCATCTGACCTGCATGGCCCCATCCCGTCCCGCTCCGTGAGCAGGGGAAGCTCTGGGCATGCTGGGAATCCGGCGACCAAGATTGGCCAGCTTCCGACCAGGACCACCCCCACGTGGTGCTCGCCAAGGACATTTTTCAGGGCACATCAGCTTCATCAAGATGGTATGGCCGCCATCGTCAGAGACGATGTGTTACATCCCGAGGCCTCGCCAGGGCGCTAGCTGGCCCTCTTCAAAAGTAAAGACTATAAACCAGCGTCATGGCTGGACGCCGACCGCTGTTGAGAGTGCGGTTGTCTAGTTCTGCACCTCTCGCAACAGTCAGAAAGACGTCTTCAGCCATGTTGTGCCGCTTGACGCTAGGAGCCCTCGCGGCCGCCTCTGTCGCGAAGGCCTCCTTCGACAGGAACCTGGCCTACAGCAGTCCATCACGGCGGCATCCGAGCCTTGCCGTGCCCCTGACTCATGTGTCCAAGCGACAAACAGGCGACATGTTCACGCCTGCCGAAGTCAACTTCACCCACGGCGTTGCATCCGGCGACCCCTATGACGACTCGGTCATTCTCTGGACGCGGCTGTCCCCGACGGCCGACAGCGTCGCCTCTGACATGGTGCCCGAGGGCGTAGTGCCCATCTACGACGACGCAGAGGGCGCTCCGCCGTCGAGCAAGGCGGCCTGCCTCGAGTTCAAGATCGGCACAGACGAGGCTTTGACGAATGTGGTAGACCAGGGTCGGGCTTACACGACCAGCGATGTGGACTACACGGCCAAGGTTGGCAGTCCATTCATAACCCCTGTGCCTTAGATCTCTTACTGAGTCGGCACAGTTTGAGGCAGGCGGTCTCCAGCCCTTCACAACCTACTACTACCAGTTCAACGTCTGTGACTCGGACAAGGCCAGCCCGCTCGGCCGGACCAAGACCATCCCGGCCAAGACGCAAAAGGTTGACAAGAACATCCGACTGGCCGTGTACTCGTGCTCCAACTACCGTAAGCCTTCCACCAGACCACACCACGTGTGTAAGGTATGACTCTAACCCCCGCCAGCCGCGGGCTACTTCAACGCCTACGGCAACCCGGCGCGCAAGGACTCGGTCGACTACGTGCTGCACCTGGGCGACTACATGTACGAGTACGAGCCGGACTCGTCGCTGCCGGACCGCAACCCATCCCCAAACCGCGAGACGTACTCGCTGTACGACTACCGGGCGCGGCTGGGGTCGTACCGGACCGACGCGGACCTGCAGCTCTCTCACGGGCGGTTCGCGTGGATCCCCGTGTGGGACGACCACGAGGTGGCCAACAACGCGTGGCGCAACGGCAGCTCCAACTCGTCGGGCGACGACTTCCGGCGGCGCAAGCAGGCCGCCGTGCGGGCCTACTTTGAGTGGATGCCGCTGCGGCAGGCCGACCTGGACGACAGCCTGCGAATCTGGCGCGGCTTCGCCTTCGGTACCCTGTTCGACCTCGCCATGCTCGACACGCGCAACTACGACCGCGACCTGACGGTGCTGAACGGCCTCGCGGGCATCGGCGGCAACAGCGCCGAGGTCGAGAAGCAGGTCGGTTGGCAGAACCGGACCATCATGGGCTTCGCCCAGGAGGCCTGGCTGTACGGCCAGCTACGCGAGTCGAGCGCGCGGGGCGCCGCCTGGCGCGTCATCGGCAACCAGGTCATCTTCAGCCGCATGACGTTGGGCATCCTGCCGGGCCAGCTCGACAAGCCCTTCAACCGCGACCAGTGGGACGGCTACCTGGCGAACCGCGACCGCGTATACCGCTGCCTCGACGAGGGCCGCATCAATAACACGGTCATGCTGTCGGGCGACTCGCACGCCTCGTGGGTGTCGGACCTGGCCTGGCTCGGCGAGCGGGACTACGACGAGGACACGGGCCGGGGCGCGTTCGGCGTCGAACTGGCCGGCACCGCCGTCACCAGCTCCAGCCCCGTCGGCAGCACGCCCAAGTTCGCTGCCAACCTGCTGTCGCAGTGGCTCGTCGGCCAGAACCCGGAGCTGCAGTGGCAGGACCTGTTCTACCGCGGGTATTTCGAGATGAGCATCGGCTACGACGCCATGCACGCCACCTTCTACGGCATCCCGGACGTCAAGAAGCGGAGCGCCGACGAGGTCGTCGTGGCCCGGTTCCAGATCAACAACGGCGAGAACCGGCTGGCCAGGAATCCCACCGTCGGCGGCGGCCGGGCCAAGAGTGGCGCCCTAAAGAATGGGCGCGTCGACTTGTTTTGAGTGGCTGGGGGATATATGATGTCCGATGGGTTCTTAGATGACATGTTTCAGAATAATTAAGGCCAAGTAGTCAGGCAACAGACATTCCTTACTGGGGAATAGGTATTACCTAGGTAGTCAGACAGATAAAGGGGAATCCAGCACAAGAAGATGTAATTTCAAGATGTGATGATCAACAGGAAATGAGGTGGAAGACAGAGACGGTACATCTTGAGGTATTGTCAAGGGGCCCGGCCACACTGTAGAAAGCCTGGTACCTTAGTTAATTATAACGAGACGCCAAAGTAGAGGAGGGAAGCCGGGGTTATGCTTCCTGAGGTATCGTAGTAATTACACATAAAGAAATTAAAAGGGGCATAGTTAGTCAAGTATGGGCATATCTTACCATTACCTAGGTCCCAAACACGTAGTTGCAGAATCAAGAAAAGTGAAGTGGAAGGAAAAGAAGAATACGCAGAACCTAAGCTAGGCACCTAACTACAGGTACTACGTACACTGCAGGCATAGGGCAATATTCCGGCAGATCCGGACGGCACGGTGCAGTTCAATGCACGTGTGGGAACTTGGAATGTCTTTTGGTCCCCAATCTGACTAAGACGGGATCGCAGGTGTCGTCTTTACAACATGCCAATCCTGTGGCTCGGGGCCGTTCAATCCTGCAGCCAAGTGTTCCTTGGCTACTACATGTAACTATAACCTACCGCCGCTCGGTCCGGATATCAAGCCGACGGAAAAAATATAACAATCCAGAAGACGCGCGTCGACAAGGCTCAGTACTAGGCCAAGAGCCCAAGACTAAGAGAGTGCCACGGGAAAGTAGGCAAAACCTCAAATAGACGACGGCTAGCTGAGGTATATAAGGAACCTAGGTGGCACCTATGTAAGACGTGGTGAACCCAAGGACCACACCTGCAACCCTCTACTTTCATCCCCTGCCCCTTGCTTCTTTCCCCTATTTTCACCTTTCGCAGCCAACATGAGAATCCGCGACTTCTTCCTCGCCGCATTGCACGGCGGGCTCGTCCAGAGCATCCTCTCTCCCGGCCACGGCCGTTGGAAAACCCTCGCCCCGATCCCGCTCTACCCCCGCCAAGAACGTACGTACCACCTCACCTTGACCCCCTAGTGTAACCCCTTTTGCGCATGTGTGCACCAAACACCCCCTACTTCTTACTCACAAAATCCAACCCAAAACAGACACAACCGTCCTCCTCAACAGCACCACCCTCGCAATCCTAGGCGGCATCACCCCCCGCGCCCCGACAGACAATACCACCAACCCCATCCCTTTCGACACCACCCCGCTCCTCCAAACCTACCACATCCCCTCCAACACCTGGTCCAACCCCCTCCCCCTCCCCGCCCTGCCCATCCCGCTCAATCACCCCAACGCCGCCGTCGTCGACGGCAAGCTCTACCTCCTCGGCGGCCTGTCCGACGAGGCCGCCGACGGCGTCTGGCGCGGCACGGGCCGCAGCTGGGTCCTCGACTTGCACGACCACTTCAACCACATGATGCACCCGGACTGGACCGAATTGCCGTCCATGCCGGCAGACTGGGATGTCCCGCGCGGCAGCGCCGCCGTCGGCGTCGACCGCGAGACGGGGCTGGTGTATCTCGCCGGGGGGATGAAGTGGTTGCCGGTGGTGCCGCCGGCCGAGATGGGGCCGATGGTGCAGGAGAGTGTGGATGTGGTCAGTGCGTTTGATACAAGGAGGGGGGTTTGGGTGAGGGTCGGCAATGGTGGTGGTGACCGTGGTGGCGGCGCTTGTGCTGGGCGGATGCCGGGGCGGAGGGACCATGCCGGCTGTGCGGTGGTGGATAGGGTCATGTATGTCTTGGGCGGGAGGGATACCGGGCAGGTCAATGTCAGGGGGGACGTGTTTGCGCTGGATCTGAGGAGCGTCGAGAAGGGGTGGGTGACAAAGAAGGGGAGGATGCCGACGGCGAGGGGAGGGGTGTGTGCTGCGGCTGTCGGGGGGAAAGTGTATGTGCTGGGTGGGGAGGGGAACCCGGTCGAGGGCAGCGACGGCGTGTTTGACCAGGTCGAGGTCTACGATACAAAAAGGGACCGCTGGGAGAGGCTGGACGAGATGAAGGTGTCCCGGCACGGTACCTCGGCGGTGGCCGTCAAGGGGGGAGTGTACATCCCCGGAGGCGGAACCAGGATTGGGGTGCCCCGGTGGACGTCTTTGACGTCTTATACCCGTAGGCTGGGGGTTGCTTGTGGGAGTGAGCAAGGAGGTGGCATAAAGTAAGGGAGAAAAAGGGGCAAGGGACCGTCATACTGAGAATCACACTTGGATGCTCATACACATGTCACAATGAACGGCTGAAACATGTCAAGCCGTGTGAACTAAACGCTGCAATTCAGGCATTCCAATCCTAGCAACACACTTGTCTAACAAGACGCATAAGGAGGTGCCCGATAGTAACCCAACCGGCAACCACCGCAAGAACTCGAAGACCAAAGACCAAACACGGTGCCTAGCCCTTGACTGCAACAACGAAATGTGTTGTAAACAAGACATTGAAACCAAAGACGCCCGCCTACCCCTTTTCAGCTAGGCCATCACATACAACTGCCGTCAGTCCATCCTGAACCGGAACCTCTCGCTCGCCCCAACCAGGCATTTCCGTGGCAGAACAAGGGGCCGTCACAGCCAATAAACGGCCGAAACCTCCAACTGTGACAGATGTCAGGTCGATTTCCTTGCTAAAACTGCACGTAAGAATCCAACGAATAAAGGGGATATGTTGAGGGGAGGTGTCTACTTGGATGAGGTCGGGGGCCTACCTCCTGTTCTTATGAACTCTGCAGTCGTATACCGCGCCGTCAATTATGTAGTCGACGGTGTACTGGGGGCTTTGCATTTTTAAAAGCCACGGTCGTCGTCATCATCATCATCTTCATCGTCGTCATCGTCTGTGTCGTCGTCCGTATCTTAGATGGTGACGTCGTCGTTCCCATCATGGCCCAGCTAGCAGAGAGATGGGTGCACTGGTCAGCTTTGAAGCCCGTGCATCATACCTTTCTGCTGGCGCCGGACTGCAAGACAACCTGAGGTAAGTATGCACCTGATCTTTGCCTTTGGCAGGAACCTGATCGTCAGTCCAGCCTTTGACGTCCTCAAACACCTTGCTCTGGTGGCCATTATCCGCAGGCTGGGCGGCTGCTGTGCTGAATGCGGTGTTCCCCATTTTGTTATAATGCTGTCGGCTTGTGAGAATCGTTTATTGATGAGTAAAGGAGGGGAATGGGTGCTGAGAAACAGAATTAGACTCCTTGTCGAAGAGGGAGGAGCAAATTGCTGCCTTATATAGAGGTACCTAGGTACCCGTACTTCTTGTCGTATGTACAGCCGTGCCTGTGCTGTCACCGGCAGTCCCAGCCAAGTCACTCCCACGACCACGCCACCGTTGCCATGCATGCTTTGGTACCCGTCTCACACCGTTCAGTCCCTGTGGGTCTTGATTATTGAACGACCACGGAACCCAACTTTAGGTAGACCATTGTGGCGGTCCATGGCGACTCTATATCGAACGTGGCCGCCACATCACCTACAAGTTGACAGCTCAAACGAACATCACCTGGGCTCGCCTGCTTTGTATGGTAGTAACTTTCCAGTGAGTGACATCGACGTAGTAAAGTCAAAAGGCGCTTCGATCGTTTAGCGACGCTTCATAGGGATAGATCCGTTGTCACCTAGCTTGCATAAGTACCAAGGCGCACATTCTCGTTGTACTAGTTACCCCTATATCTAGTACTAAACCAGCGCCCAACATCATTACCCCGCTACCTTCACACCACAACCTCCAAGTTTAACATCCTGTACGAGCTATAGAATTGACCGCCAATAAACAAGCCTAGTGCAAGGATTCACTTGACAAGCAAATACGCATCGGTAAAGACTGGACCGACAACATGGTTTTAGACAAGGTGAAGGAACTGGCAAGCACTGATTCCTAGCCCTACCTAGGTACTGTGCACTACGGTACCCCCCATCGGCTCAGGGCGCGCAGTCACATTGGGACCGCCGGCCGTGCCTCCTAACTCCTAGGCCGCCCTATAACGACAGTGTCAGATCAGTTGAGTGTCGGCAAGCCGGAGACGACCCAGCCAACTTCTTACTCACCCGCCAGCTGCGGCGAGAAACTAGACACTTGAGTGACGCATTCTTGCATTCGAATGCGGCAGATCTTAGCCAAGCGTAAGGGGTGAAGGGGTGAAGCGTCACCACGCGGGGCGCAAAGGGGCGTACCAGCTTGAGACACAGCAGCAGCAGCGACTACAGCAAGCGCCGTCTGCGTCGGTGGAGAAGGACGCTGACAAGGACACCGTTATGCGCGACCGGGTTGATGAGGAGGACGAGGATAATACCAGCGACTCGACCGAGACTGATTCCGAGCTGGCCGACTCTACCGACGGAGATGAGGGGTCCGACGGCGGCGCCGCAGCGCAGGCCGGGAGGAAAGCCGCGGCCGCGCCTGGCAGCGCCCCTGCCGCGGGCGCTGGGGCTGCCGCGCGGCAGGCGACATACTTTGTCGTGGACAGCTTCAACATCCACCGGCTCATCATCGCCGGGGTGACGTGTGCCAGCAAATTCTTTTCGGATGTGTTTTATACCAATTCGCGATACGCAAAGGTGGGTTTTATTCTTTTACCGATCCCTCTTTCTCACGCCCCAATCACCGAGTATCATAGCAGTTTTCTAATAAGTCTGGATACAGGCCGGCGGCCTCCCCCTGCCCGAACTGAACCACCTCGAGCTGCAGTTCCTCCTCCTCAACGACTTCCGCCTGGCCGTGCCCGTCGAGGACCTGGAAGCCTACGCCACCATGCTGGTCGAGTTTTACACGCGCGAGGTGCTGGCGCAGCGGTCACGCCCGGGTGCGGGGGAATGAAAGACATGTAGACAAACTTCTTTATGTCTGCTCTTGACGTGACCCTCGCCAGGGGGGCGAGTGGGGGAAAGAAGGAGATGAAAGCCAGATTTCACATTGTGGACTATTGGGGCACGGGACTGGGGTGCATTGGGCAGCAGACAGATGGGACGAACAGACAGACAGACAGACCCGGGCGTTTCTAATTCTAAACCTTAGAGCGGTGGGTGGTCCTGAGGCGTAGGGGCATGCGGTGGGTTTTCCGCTGGGTGACACGTGGCAGGAGGTGGGACTGGAAGGAGGTGGAGGAGTGGATGGGTGGGTGGACAGGCAATATCGTTCCCTACTACGTATCTAAGGTACCTTTACCTACGTACGAGTTTGTGTTGGTTTAGAGTAACTTGCACTGGCATGGCATGAATCATACTTTGGATTGCTATGGGATTTGCTCAGCCGGGAAGACACGGACGGAGGATGAGGTACTTACTACTCGCAGGGTTCAACATTTGTACCGTTACCTACTCACTCACTCACTCACTCACTCACTCCCCTGCCTTCGCTACCTACCTTACCTATCTACAAATCACCTATCTACCTCATGCCTACCTTATATATTTTATTATTCCCACACCGATATGCCCGCAGGTACGCCGGTCCTTCTACTGCCAGAATACAAAGGAAACCGTACTATCACGGGGATGATAGGCAAGTTGGTGACTTGGTCGTATTGCTGAGGTTGCACGCAGAACCAGAACTGTGGGCTGCGCGTGCGTGGGGAAAACCCTGCACGCGCACAGACCACGCAGGGCCAGACCCACACCAGGATGGATGGATGGATGGATTTTATTCCGCCCGGAGGCACTGAGCCTAGAGGGCCTTGGCACGCTAACTACATACGATTCGTCCGCTTCTCTCATGATCTCGCACAAGCCCTTTGAGTTGCCCTTTGCGCAAAGCTTCCCAATACCTCTTGCCTCTTGCCTTGATTGATAGCAGATCGTCTTGGAG
>MU863771.1:3847-16145 GCA_033575675.1 Parathielavia hyrcaniae | reverse complement strand
GACCTCTGCCTTCAACAATGCCAACTGATGCATGACCTTGGATGTCCCTTTTGCAAACATATCAACCGCCCTTAAAATCTCGGTTGGAGAGCTATTTTGATGCCGGGCAATTCGATTCTTGATGAGGGTGGACTGCGAGGAGGCTTCCATTGGGTTATTCGGGGTCTTGGAAACCCAGGCGTGGGCACTACTGGGCCGCGAGTTCGAGGGCGATGGTGTCTTCAGACGGATGTCGAGCTGGGAGATTACCTTCTCGGGATCGAATGGAGCAAGTCCAGCACCTCGAAAACCTCCTTGGATGTTTTCGGAGGTTAGAGCGGCCTTGAAAGCGGCGTAGAACGCGGGAAAGAAGTCCTCCTTGGTGATGTTGGTGATGCTTGCCCGCATCATCCCCTCGATCTGCTTGCCGTATGCCGTCTTAAGCGGGCTGAAACACCCAACATCGAGTGGCTGGAGGATGTGAGACGAATGGGGAGGCATACAGAGTGTGATGATGTTGTTCTCCTTGCAGTAGAGCTCGAAGTCGGTCGAGTGGTGGCTATCGTGGCCGTCGAGGACGAGGAGGCGATAAACCCCGGTTGTTCGAGCTTTGGTGTGCTTGTCGAAGTGCTGAATCCATTCCAAGCCTCTCTCATTGGTTGTCCAACCGTTCTCTGATGTCGCGATGACCCAGTCCTTCGGCAGTGGGCTGTTCTCGTACCAAGAGGAGAGGTGACACTTGCCCTTGACGATGATGAACGGCGGGATCGCCCAGCCGGTAGCATTGACGCCCTGGATCACCGTTGCCCACTCGCGATTGCCAGGCTGTTTTGACTTTGCCCTCCCACGCCGTTCGGAGCTTGTAACAACCATTGCAGTCGAGATGACGCCCATCTGAAACCCGGTCTCGTCAAAGTTGTAGATATCCGCCTCCTGGATGCCGTACTTCGCAATTGTGTTCCGTACAAGCGTAAACCAGCCGCGAATGATCTCTGGATCTTCGCATTGGGCCCTCTAGTAGTCGTATTTCCGATTGAAACGCGTGGTGAGCTCTGGGTGCGGCTTGACGAAGGTTGAAGCCCAGTTGACTCCGACGCGTCCTGCGTCGCGTTCGGCAAGCAGCCGATTCGCCATATCTTCTACACCAGACAAACGGGGAGGAAACCCCTTGGAATCCAGGTTGAGGATATGCTGAACAATGACAGATTCCTCCAAATCGGTCAATTTCCGCGAGTTGGCTGGAATATCGCGTCGTGGTTGTTGACCGCGTCGACGTCGACTAAGCTTTTGGTGATCCACGGAGTAGATCCTTGCCGCAGCTCTTAAGCTTAGCTTTGGATCATTTTGCGTTGCCTGGAGAGCCAAGTGTACTTGGGCCTGGTCGTTTTGTCGAGGCATTTTGTGTTGTAACAAAAATGGGAAAAGAAGGTAGAAGGCAGGTAGGCACAATTCTGTGGCACTTTCGCATGTGGAGTACGTTATTCCTACACCGCTAACTAGAGAAAAGCACGCGTTGAAAGAAGACACGTTGGGCTGTGGTCTGGTGACAAGAAATCTCCAAACATTGTGTGCATTGGTTAGATGGGGCTCCCGTTGCAAGCCGCAGCTCGCCGGGTTCATAAGATGGGTCGCAAAGTAATAACATAACAACAAAGCATTGACACGTTTGGTCAAGCGGTAAATGGCGCAACCCAGTCTCGGGCCGCCACCACTCCAGGCATCGTGGGTTCAATTCTCGCGGTGGGCAATGGTCCGTGGCAACATCACTGAGCATTTGTAGGGTCGCTCACTAGTAGTGTGAGCGGCCACTACGGCGGACAGACATGTCTGTAGCATTGTCGTGGCTCTGGGGGATTGTGGGTTCTGGGGCGAACAAACATGTCAAGCCTCTCTTTTGACCTTTTTTTCTTTCTTTCCACATTGGTGCTTCCCTCCCCTCTTCCCATACGGCTCGTCAACCCCTTTCAGGGCCCTTCGGAGTGAGCACGATGCAGATCCCAGGCTGGCATTTATAAGACAAATTGAAGAAGATTAATAAAATTTACCCCATCGATTCCCATTTCTCAACAATCGACTTTCACATGTTGTCCACGTCCACTCCCAAACACATCGCCGAGCAACACAGCATCCGGCCATGCAGCAGCAATTAGTGTTTATCCCCATCAGCTTGCCTCCCGTCTGTGCCACCCTAATTTTCTTTACATTGCCTCCGCTTGAAAACACGTTGTCAATTGTTTCCCTGGATGCTATTCGGGTCCCACGACTCTTGACAACGTCTCTGTTTATTTCGGCGACAACGGCGCACCCTCGAGTGATGTTGGTTTTCGCGATCTTGGCGATGCGGGATCCCCATTTTTTAAGGTTTAGGTTAGGCCTTTCCCGTCGGCAGGGGCCCAGCCCTCACGTTGTGGGGACAAGGGATCTGGACCTTGTCAGAACCAAGGGGGTCACGTGACCAAGGGGTCCTCCGAAGTACAGGGTCTCCTTGGAAATTAGGCCCGGGGGGACAGAGAGAAGACCAACAATTGATCAATTCGCAGCGCAATTGCCGCAGCGTTGAACAACCTCAATTTGACCGATTCTACAGTGCATTGCTCGTCGCTCGAAGCCTACAAGATACCGCTGGTTCCAACAGACCTTCCCCCGCCTCTATTTACCACACATCGGTTCCCCCATAGCCAACCCTCGTTCCTCGGGTCGGTCCCCGAGTACCTAACCCTGAGTTTTTGATGTCGTTCAATGCAAGAAGAAAACAAGCTAGATTGCCAAACAACATCAAGATCCATGCCCAAAATGAGTCGGGTATTGCCGCTGTCACAAGACATTCGAAGCCGTTCCCCCATCTAAGCACTCTGGGTACATTAAGGGATTCATCGACACTTCGACAGTACATACAAGCACCCGCAGCTGGCGGCGACATGCTTCAAGCTCCTCGTCAGGCTTCGACTGTCATCCTCCTCTTCTTCGACCTTCCATAATCCGAAACTCAAGCAAACGCACACACTCAACGATCCCTCCCCAACTCAACCCAAAGGTCCCAAACTAAGAAAGTTCATAGTATCATCAACCACCAAGCACACAAAGTAGACTGCCACATTACATTATCGTCCAAGCCCCCAAAACAAACTACACGCCCACCAGCCATTAACTCACCTTCAACAAATCCCAAACAACAACAACGACTCCCAACCCCTAAAATACCACCCTCCTCTGCTCCTCATCCTACCCTAAACAAGTAATCTCCCCTCCCCTCCCCTCCCCCCGCCTCCACCCCCTTCAATTTATCAACAAACTCGCCCACCAACTCCCGATAGTCCTCCGGCCCATATGGCTCCGTCACCTCGGCCAGCCACCCGCCCTTGCGCCGCACCCTCAGCCCGAGGTCGCGCACCAGCAGATCCAGATACGGCAGCCCGTCAAAGACAAAGTCTGGGAACTGCGCGCCGTGGCCGGCCGGGTACCGCCACCGGCCGAAGCGGGCGTGCAGGAGCGTCTCGCGGCGGAGGTCGGCGAGGGTTTTGGTCTTAGTCTCGGTTTTGGTCTTCTTGGTTTTCTTGGTTTTCTTGGTTTTTTTGGTTTTCTTGGTCTTCTTGGTCTTTTTGGTATCTGCCTCCGTTTCTTCGGCTTCGGATGATGGCATGGTGGTCGTGTCTGAGTGTGATGATGGGAGCGGCTGCTGTCTGAGAGGCGGCAGGACGGAGGCGGGGAGCTGGTCGCTGAAATAGGCCGTTATCCAGAGCGCTTGAGCGTGGGCGACCATGAAGGTGGAGAAGTTGAGGAGGGAGCCCGCAAAGGCGATGTCGCGCGTTTGGAGGAAGCGGGCCGAGGGCGGGACCATGAAGCGGTAGAGGGTCCAGGGTGTGAGCGTGGTGGAGGATCGGGTGGTGTTGGTGGTGGTGGATGCGCTGGTGTCGGGGATGGGCTTCAGCTTCCTGTTCTGGACGGGCTGGTCCTTGAGGCGCGGGAACAAAGAGAAGATCTCCTCGTCGGCCCTGGCCACTGCTTCGGGGGTGAAGAGGCCGCTTTCGGAGGGGACGTGAGGCAGTCCTAGCTCTCTGTCAATGCCCTCAGGGAGGAACCTGACCGGCGGGACGTGCTTCCACCCGGTCGCACAGCAGAGTAGGTCTGTCTCAAGCTGTGTACCATCGGATAAGTGCACTGTTCTTGTGGATAGGCTTGTGACGTCGGCGACGTGCACTCTGACGGCGCCGTTGCGCACCAGATCAAAAATTCTCGTGGGATAATTCAGGATGGAGAACGACGAGGCCGTGAACATTGGATGGCTCCAGGGCTTGAGCTTCTTGGTTTCCGGGTGCGAGTCGTACTTGTTCAGAGTGAGGATATCGTTGCCCAGAACGGACCAAAAGGCGTCCGTGACAGCACGGCCGATGGCGGTTCTGTGGTAGAAGGAACGTATCCCGGCGTACCCGTCAACGCCGCCCCAGATGCAGGGGCTCAGCCAGGCCAGCATGCGCGTGTCTGTACGACGTACGTTAACGAAGCAAGCGGTTTTGACATCACCGATAGCAACACTCACGGACAAGTTTCTCCAGCCATTTCTTCAGCGGAGTGACAAAGGGCGGTGCCATCCATACCGGACCGTGGCCGCTTTCTGGTAACAGAACATGTCAGTCTACGCAGCAACCCAGAAACTGGCATTAGGCGTGCCTTACCTCGGATGATCCAGTGAACCTGGATGCCTTTGGAGGCATAAGCATAAACAGCATCCCAAGCCGACTTCGTCCCGCCCAGAACTGTCACCCAGTTGGCTGTGCCTTGGGTATCTGCGTGCTTGACAAGGTCCCTGCTGTGGAATATGGGTGCATCAAACTGCTCTTGGCCCTGGATGCGGGGCAAGACTGGCTCCGACGTGAAACCGGCGGCGATGACCAACTTGTGCGCAAACAGTCGGTGCTGACTCTCGCCATGTCGAATCGTCAGAATCCAACCCCCTTGTGCGCTGCACTGGTGCTCGGCAGAGATGACTGCAGTGCGGTAGCGGATGAGGCCGAGAATACCGAAATGCTCGGCATACCTGGTGAGGTATCTGTACATGACTTCCCCTGACATGTGCTCCCCAGACCTAACGCCAAAGGCATCGGTGGTCATAGGAAAGTCTGGGTATTCGAACGTTCCCAGCATGTTGTTGGTCTTGAGGGTTGGGTACAGCCTGTCCTTTCCCCAGACGCCGCCGAGCGATGAGCCGGAGTCTAATATGGCCAAAGTCTTACTGGGGTTCAGCTGCCTGAACGTCTTTGCCACAGCAAGCCCGAAGATACCTGCCGCCGGTTAGGTGTTGACGGTTCCTTGATTAGACCTGCGGAAGTAAGCACGTACCTGCTCCGATGACGACAAGGTCGAGAGTCTCCATGACGACGGTCGAATTGCACTCCTGGAGTCAGGGATGGGGAGTCCTGACGCAACCTTGAAGGCGCAGTCCCGGTCCACCTACGCGGAGTGATATAAGCGGGTGATTTTGCGGGAGTCGGAACAGACCATGCTGAGAGTAACAGCGGTGCAAGTTATTGCAGACACCCAACTTGAATCAAGAGAAGTAGCGTTATGGATGTGCAGCGTGGCTTTCCGTTCCCCCGACGCCGACATTTCCCATTGGGGAAGTGAGCTGCGGCGTCTTCCCTTTGCCCCCTGCCATTCGGGTGAACTTGGGGGACGCCTTCCCAAGGTACCTTACTTCACTCCCATACGAGTGCCTTGTAGTGACCGCCGGCAAAAAAGCCAGCCGACTCCTTCCACCTGCAGTCAACAAACCCAGCTGCCACGTTTCCAGCCCATGGCAGGAGATGGGTGCAGGTTCGTGTCATGACGAGGCTTTGGCCTCTGGAAATGCCACGCCATACTTCAAGGTCACTTCAAATCCGACGTGACGCCGTTCCGCCAATTTGGGACCGATGATGTAAACAAGATTGCGGAGAAGGTGCCTCCTTCTAATCACCCCGGGTCATGCTCCGTGCCCGTGCCTCCATGGCGGAATGCCCCTGCCTCCACCGCCTCGGGATGCCCGCATGAGCCTAAGCGGTATATGGCCGGTAAGATCAGGTTGCTACGGCGCCCGGTGGGCTGGGACTTGAGCATCCTTGCATTGTTGAAGTGCATGGGTAGATACGTACGTGTACTTCGTTATCCCGCAACCCGATGACTTGATCTGATGATTCGAGTTGGGCTTCAGCAAGTGGATGCCTATGATAGTTTCGAATCTTTCGACCGTAGCACCCGCCAGTGATGAATCCACGGGATACGGTCTTAAAAATTGCTGACGCCGTTGCGCCTCGCGGGCTGCCGAAGTAGCTTGAGACTTGAGGTGGGTGGCCAGTGTCCATTCCGGCCTCGGCGTGCTGCGTGCATCGATGGCTGATTTCAACAAGGTGTCGGTTGAGATTCATGCAGCCAAGATTCCAGGTTTCTTCCTCTCGCCCATTCAAGCACTCGATCCCCTAGGAGGCGTACAAGGTGTCCGGGGGACGAAAGTGGGCTGGGTGGTGTGGATGCGGCGATCGAGCCGGCGGTCACGGGGGGTGTCGGGTCTGGTTCGGGCAACAATTCGACTCGGACTATGATGTTCTAAGAAAGCAGAGTCAAAACCACAGGAATCAGCGGCAAGAGATTGTGCTCGGCGCTTTGTCCTACCTTACGCAACGAAGCATCGCGGATCAATTTTGTGTGAAATCTCGCGCTTGCGTGGGAGGTTGCCGAGTTTTCGAAATCGCTGTATTCCATCGCCAGGCAGCCCAGGAGTAATATAACATATTTTGCTGGCCAGTATTCTATTGTTCGACTTGAATGAAGCTTTTTGTATGAAGTCGAAACCAGGAAAAATTGTCGACTAGTTCTAGTGTGAGTAGGCCTTCGCGAATGTCCGTCGGTGAGAACGTGGTGGAATTCCGAACTGCAACTCGCGCGGCCCGAGTCATTGGTCATTTTGTCCGCGACTCGATTTGCTCGAGGCGGCGAAAATGCTCCTTCCGAAAACATGGCTTTTGACGGCTGTAAGGAGGTAACCGTTCAAGTAGGTACCTTCCTGCGGCCTGCCCGCCTCAGGCTACATGTTCAAGTCGGGTTTGACGCACCCATTTCATTGTTCCTTCCATTCCTCGAATCTTCGTCGAATGACTCAAATCCACCAGGGGGCGTCGATGGCTTCCAGCTAGGGCGGGGACTGGGTTTCCTTCATCCACTCATCTCGGCGGAATTCACCGTCTTGCATGCAGCCGCAGCCCAAGTTTCGCAAACACTCGACGCAAACTGCATGCTCCCGGCTCCAGCTCCGAACATCTCCCTTGTCCCGCCCTCGTTTGTGGCTCCGCCATCAGCTTCGATGCATGTTCCCGCCAATGATTATGCAGTGCGAGGCACCGATGGCGACCACGAGGCAAAGACCCGTTCAGCAGGGGCAACTTGCCGATTTATTTGCGCGAGTCTCATGCGACGGCCCATGTGCTCTTCTGTGCCCTGGAACCCGTCGACCAACAAAATTTCCTCCGTTGTCACACGAGCGCGGGGGATTTGAACTGACCACGGCAGCGGGCTCAGATGCACGCTTACCGCAACGACTATCCCTGAGCCTGGATTCGCATTCCGTCGCAGCACAGTACGCGTTACCTTACTTCGCATGTCTTTGTCGAGGCCAGCAATACAGTCGAATATAGCGCGAAACTGTCCATGGATGGGGTCCGATGGGCGAGCGCAAACACCCGCCCTCCCATGACCATGGTCTGAAGATAAGGTACCCAGCCCTACTCCTCTTGCAAGCCTGTTCATTGGAAATTGCTCCCTTATATACCTTCGCTCGTTTACCCTGCCCCCCTCCCCTTGACTAACCTCGCGCCACATTGCCGAATCCAGCCAACGCCTTTCGCTGACCCCGATCTTCCTGCCTTCTTTTTCCTGCCATGGACGAATTTGTGCACGAGACGTTCTCCCTGCTCGGTGTTGGCTTGTTCATCATCGGTCTGCGGCTGTACGTTCGGATATCTTCCGAAGGGTTCAAGCGTCTCCATGCCGACGACTACCTGATGGTTGTGGCAGCAGTGAGAAAGTCCCTGGCCAATAGCGTCCGATGCCCTGCTAATTCTTTGCCACAGGTGGCCTACAGCGTCGAGACATACCTTGCCTACTCAGTCGGGGCATTCTGGAAAGGACTCGCCAACAATGGCATGACCGACGAGCAGCGGCGGCTGTTGGACCCAAGTAGCGAGGAATACCACTTGCGGTAAGAAGCATGGCACAGCACATCACATCTCGACCTGTATCTGACAGACAACCAAGGGTCAACGGTTCCAAGACGCAAGTTGCCGGGTGGTCCACGTACGCCTCGTTGCTGTGGACAATCAAGGCGGCCATGTGTGCCTTCTACCTCCGTCTCACAGTACGGTCCCTACACGACGAGCGCTAAAGTGGGCAGAACACTGCTAACATCCGACTGCAGGAGGGCCTTGGCTTCCATCGACGCATCTACATCGGATTCGCTCTTATTGGGAGCACTTGGATCGCCGTCCTCCTTTCCATTCTCCTCGGCTGCCGCCCTTTCGAGAAGAACTGGCAGATCTTCCCGGATCCTGGCAGTAAGTGCCCTTGTAGACCCAACGATGATATGTGCTGACAAGTTCTATTACAGATTCCTGTCAACCTGCCATATCGAAGATCGACATTTTTGTTACCGTGGTGCTCAACGTTCTGACTGACGTCTACCTCATGAGCATCCCAATACCCATGCTCTGGCAATCTTCACTGCGACCGCTCAAAAAGGCCGGCCTTATTCTGCTCTTTTCCGGCGGCGTGTTTGTGACCGTCGCCGGTATCTTGCGCTGCATTCTCATCGTCACGGTAAGCGCGCTCCCAATAATACCCCAAGAGAAGCCACGCCCTCACTAACCAACGCGACCTTTACCAAAAAAACTAGGACCCCGTCAACGGCGCCCAAAAGGCCGGCTCCTGGGCGGTGCGAGAGTCCTTCGTCGCCGTCGTGACGTCCAACCTGCCCATGATCACGCCCCTCGTCACCCGCATCTTCCGCCCGCTCATCGGCAGCCTGATGCGGTCGCTGTCGACGGCGTCCTCGCACAAGCCATCGAGACCATCGCGCAGCCGGGACGGCCCCGGCAAACCCTCGGCCTTCCGCCTCCTCGAGGACAAGAACCCGCGCCGCGGCCGGGGTCCCCGCAGCGTAAACCCCATCCCCAACTTCTCGGTTAACGGCAGCGACGAGCGCATCTATTGGAACTCGCGCCGCGGCGGTCACGACGAGGCCATGGCTTGCTCGGCGGGGTCGTACGACAGTGCTGCCGACCTCGAGTCGGGCCGCGCCAATAATAAGGCTGGTGCTTCTGCTACTCCTGCTGCGGCTGGTGTCGGGCCGTTCCCCATGGCTGGGGTCATTGTCAAGCAGACGTCGGTCGAGATCATCGAGACGCGGAACTCGGGGGAGGCGGCGGACGAGCGGGATGTCGGTGACTATTACCTCGTGAGGCAGGCGCATCGGGATGCGGAGCGGCTGGCGAGGAAGGCGAGCGCTGGGAAGCGGAGGAGGTCAAGTGTGACGCTGGGGATGGGGAGGGCGCCTTGACGTAGAAGAGAAGAGAAGATGATGGGGGCGAATGATATGATGCATGCTGATGAGAAGATAACTACGGTTTTAATAATGTTTTGATGTTTTGAGTCATGGACATCTGCGGGGTCATGGAGATGTGAATTAGACTGGAAACTTGAACACGGGCAGTGAAGTCAAGAGGAAGTTCCTCCGATGGATAATTAACTTGTTGACAACAAAATTGAACACAAAATTGTGAGTTGCCTCCAATAATCTGGATTGACAGGATACCTTAAGCACCAGGCTCAGATACCTAACTACAGATTCCTCGCCTATTTGTCTCGGTGAAGTACAGTGCGACGGCCAGCCGCATCTCCAAATACGCGAGATGCATCCCGAGGCAAATCCTGCTTCCCGCCCCGAACGGATGGGGAGCGGTTTTCTGGACCCGAGAAATCTACTCTGGCTTGATGAACCGATGCCCGTCGAATCTCTCCTTCCAGGGGATGCGGTCAGGCATTCGCGGCAAGGCAAGGCAAGAGCGACGCCGCAGGGCGGCAGTCATCAATTCTGGAATGGAAATCCTATCTCAGGTATCCGTCCGTTAGCTTCCAGCCTTTCTTCCTCTATGGTACCCCACTGAACAAGGTGTCTGGAGTGTCCGCTTGCTCGCCAATGCGACGAGACTGGACGAGTACGAGCATGAGGACGATGGCGGTTCAACAATAGATAACTAAGGTAGGTAGAAATTAACTATTCCCCTCTACTAGGTAACTAGTAGCACTGATGACCAGATCCCGATTTTTACCTTTGATCCCAAGTATAAACCGATCTACAACTCACCGAAGTGTCACCTTCATACAATGACCCTTTGGTCCAATGATAAATCGGTCTTCCAGCTCCATCATCTCGTCCGTCATGGCATCGCTGAGTGTTATCCCCCGGCATTCTCTGAAGAACAGTGCGACCGCGAGCCGCATCTCTAAATAGGCCAGATGCATCCCAAGGCAAATCCTGCTTCCCGCCCCGAACGGGTGAAGAGCGGCTTTCTGGACTCGGCTAATCAACTCTGGCTTGATGAACCGATGCCCGTCAAATCTACCGACACGGAAGAACATCAGCAAGGATACAAGACAACGGGTAACACGGCGTGGCACGACTCACTCCAACGGCTTAGGGAATATCTTCGGATCCCGATGGATGGTGTAAGCTTGCGTGCTAACCACGATGCCACCCGGGAGAAAGTGGCCCAGCATGTCGACACCGCCCGGCGGCACGGAACGGGGGAGGCCGCCGGGAGCCGCGCAGTAGAGCCGGAGTGTCTCCTCGAGGACGCTGTTGAGCAGCGGCGCACGGCTCACCTCATCAAACGTCAAGTCGGCACTCAGGCCCGCCACTTCCTCCTCGAGCTCCCGCTGAAGCTCGGGCTGCTTGAGCACGGCCCAGACGAGAAAGGTCATGGTGGCGGCCGTCGTGTCCGATCCCGCGACGATCAGGTTGGTCGCTTCGTCTCGGACGTCGCTGTCGGTGACGGTCGCCTTGTCTTGGTTGTCGGCGTTGGCGAGCGCCTGGCTGAAGAGGTTGCCCGAATTTCCGCTCGCGTTGCGCATGTTGTCCACGGCGCGGTTTCCATGCTCGGCAACTACCTCGTCGGCTCTCACGACGCTTTGGAGCTTCTTGATCGGAATCAGTCGCAAGAGGACGTAAAGCGGGTACAGCTCGGCTCTTAGGACCATCATGAGCACCCATGATTGGACCGAGTCGATGTACGGTGTTTGCTGTGAGGCCAGGTCAGCTTCAGCCCGTGCCCATGATTGTAGGGGGGGGGGGGGGGGGGTGGATGGTGTTAAAATCCCTGCTTTGTTGGGTTCATGTTGTCTGACTTACCTTTCCCAGCTCCAGCATCCTAAAAGATTCGCCGAAGCACAGATGCGTAACCACGTCAGTCGCCATCAGGGTCCACCACCGGAGCACATCAGCATCCCCAACCGAAGCCTCCTGCTTGATCTTGGAGATGGCGGTTTCGACGCGCGAGCGTATCTCGACGGCCCAGTTCTTCTGGAGCGCCGAGTTGCTGAAGGGCTGGGCAAACAGCCTCCGACGGGTGGAGTGATGGTGGGGGTCTCGCATTGCGAAGATTCCGGGTCGTCGGTTGGGGGTGACGGTGTCGTACCAGGGCGCCTTGTGGAAGCCGGAGCCGACCTTGTGGATCTGGGCGAACGAGGCCACCTCTGCGATCGCCACCTCGGTGGGAGTGATTCGCACGATGGGCCCATACTTGAGATGGAGATCGTGGACATAGATCACCTTGTTGCCCCTGATTGTCTCGTATTTGAGAACGAGATGGGTGAATCGCGAGTACCGGGGGCCTGGCACATTGGCAAGCGGAGATCGAAGGCCCGAGACGAGCGTATTGAGGAGGGAAATGGTGATAAAAAGGCCGCAGGTAAAGGCTATGAAGGCCAGCATTGTAGCATCAGTCATCAGCTGAGGTCACGGTGGAAGATATTCGTGAAGGTGGTGCGTACACATCTATAGTTGTACAAATACTCGCGCACCATCATTTGATCGAGCTTAAAAAGCTCTAGCCCCCGACGTCGGTTTCCCTGTCGCGGGACCAGTCGCGCTCGACCACGATGGCTCCCGGAATGGCGCGCAAGACCGGCTGCGGGAGTGCAAAAGATCCTGCGCGGGCGGGGCTTGCCCCACCCCCTGTAGGAAGCCAGCCAGTCAGGCTGGCCGACGGTGACGACGAAATGGACGACGACGAAGACG
>MU863769.1:0-16943 GCA_033575675.1 Parathielavia hyrcaniae | reverse complement strand
GGCAAGAAGGCAAGAAGGAAAAACGGAAAAAGGAAAGAAAAGAGACATAGTTAGATGTCGACGGGAAAAGGGGGAAATGACATACATTCGTTCTTCGCTGTTGGTTAACGTTACTCCACTGGGGTACAGAGAAACATAAAGCCGCTTCTTGTTGGAGACCATGCTGCCACAACAAACGCAACAGGACGGCGACAAAACCCCTCGGCCAGGCGTTTGGCTGTGCTATGGAGGTGGCAGTGGGTTTGGGGGATATTGTTCGTAACGTATTTTATCAGGGGGATATGGATCATTAGGTGATAAAACACGTTATGGCGGAATGCGATTTCACCGACGAACGCGGGTTTGGGAACTCGATACGAGTACCGGGAGCCTGAAAACGTGGAAGCGGGTCGACTATGCCATGGACTGTTGCGAGGTACAGGAGCAACGCGAGGAAAGTGGTGATGCGAAAGCTGGTGAATACGAAGATGGTCAAGAAAGAAAGGAAGCTACGAACTGCAGTGGCCTGGGCAACCAAGTGGTTGTGCATCCCTGCCAAGGGCGGTCTGGCCTACATGTGGAGCCTCCACAACAGGAGGCGATGGGAGCGGTCAGAGTGTGGGCGCCTTTGTGAGTGTGGGGATGAGATCGCTGTTGGCTGCGCTGCTCGTTGCGCTGCTCTGAAGGTGAAGGAGGCCGGTCCTTTTTTTTCTATCTGTTCAGCTTGATGGAACAGGGCGTTGCGAATCACGCCTGTCAGGATCTCTGAGTTGTCCAAGTGTGAAGCTCGCAGCAACCCCCATGCTTGCTCCTGAGACGTCCCCGAGTGGTTTTGGTATTTATGTGTCCGCCATTGCTCATCCGAGCAGCTGGACGGGGTTTGGCCTTTAGGCCAGGCGACTGACGAATCTAGGTGGGTATTCTTGCAGGCTGAACTTGAAAATCATTTCCGGACCGGCGTGGAATTCGCCTGGTCCAACTTTCTAAAAACCAAACAGGCCAGATACGAACCAAGTCGGCATCCAAGACAACGAAAATCTGCCACCAACTCACAGCCCCCCGCCCGACGCATCTTCCGCAAACGCCCTAGTATAAAGCGCAAGCAATGTTGCCAACCAATGCTCCAAGATGGGCACCGCCTCCCCGAGCTGCCGCCTCCTCTCGGCGCGCTTGGGCTCCGCGCCGCTGCCCTCGGCCCCCGACCTCGCCGACAACTCGGACAGGTGTTGACTCTCGTACCTACACCTCCTCAACATGCTCTCATACGCTTCCACCATCAGCTGCATCTGGACCCTTTGCGTCGACCGCTGCGGCGGGAACACGTCAAAACCCCGCCGCATGCCACGGCGAGCATCATCCACATCCAGGCCGCCCACAGCCCACCGTTGCAGGTTGAGCGCCGACGTCAGCTCGTTGGCCAACATCTCGGTGCAGACGCGCAGGCCAACGGGGCTGTCTCGCCTGGGGTCGGTTGATCGTTGGGGGTCCGGTGGTGCACGTCGTTGATTTGTTCTGCCTGCCGTCGTCGTCGTCGTCCGGGTGGTGGTGGATGACGGGCGCGAGGTGGGATTCAGCGAGTCGGACGACGGTGCCAGCGAGTTGGACCCGTATGAGGACGTCCGGCTGGCGGACGTTGCCTGTAGACTCGCATCATGCCGCCAGTAGCCTCCGCTGGAACGACGAGCAATAGCCTTGCCCTTGTCGCGAGACGCCACATACGGGATGTCATCGTCATCGTCATCGCCCGCAACTTCGTCGTCAACGTCGTCGTCCTCCTCGGCTAACATGGCCCAAAAATCGGGCAGGATGGCTTGGTACGACCTCGCCAGCTCGGTGGCAATGTCATGACTCGGCCGCCGCTCGTTCCTCCTCGACGGCAGGCGGCGCAGGTCGAGCTTCCTGCCGAACTTGGGGTCCCGGGAAGCTGCGGTGCTTCGGACGCGCGGCGGGCTTGGTTCTCGCCGTGATGGCCCGGCCTCGGGCTCTGCCACACTCGAGCGGCCGTGGGTGCTCGAGCTTCGGTGGCCACCAGAGACGAAGCTCTGATATATGGGCAGCGACGTGGTTCCGTCGCCGTCCAGGATGGCGTCGCCATGGGGGAGCGGTGGGGGCAGCGAAGAGGAAAGCGGCGGGGGAAGCGACGAGAGGAGAGACGGGCGTGGGGGTTCCGGGGTCTGCTCGCGCCCCTTGCGCGAAAAGAAGCCAGCGAGCCTTCTCCGCTTGGTTTCCCTTGGCCCAGCGGTGCTGTCGCGGCGCGGCTCGGTTGGCTGGCGCCGTGAGAAAAGGGAAGAAAGTCTGGACGGCATCTTGTGTGCCGGAAGGTTTCGACTTTCCGAGCAGGGATTGGAAGTTGAAGACTTGGGCAACCTCTCGAGAAGAAAGGCCCAAAACTTCGAACACATGATGCTCCTTTTATAAGCAATCATTGCATGTCGGCACAGCCATCTGTTGGCCGGATGATAGCAGATACCACAAGTTGTCCATGTGTATCTGCCACTTTGATGTACGTCAGGGCCCCGGGCATCTGTGCGGAGCTGGGAACGATTGCGCGGTCGTGACCATGCGGACGGACGGACCAAGGTGTATTTGAATCAGAGCGGCTGGAATTATCGCGTAGCAGGTGCGTGCGGTGGGGAGTTGGGCTCTGACATACGGCCATGCCAAAGGCCATGAAGGTTGCTTGGACTGGCCGTGGTCTAACAGGTATTGTCAGTTCCCAGCCATTGTCGCAGTGCTCCGAGTCGAATGTCATCGCACGGTTTTTCTGACGTGAGTGGAACTTGGAGGTCCATGATTTTCTATCAAATGGTCCCGAACATGGGCTACTAGGGATGATTGCCTTCTACTACGTGAGGTCCGTTTCTATTCAAGAGAATCCTCGAGCAAGACCTCCGTTATTTTGCCACTGGCAAAAACAAGAGGATTCTTCTTTGTTTGGAGGGTACATTGTCCTACCTAGACCTGGCACAATCCATTGCACTCTCTTTGTGCAAGTAGCTTTCATGACTGCGTATAGAACCGAACGGGCGTGTTCCGAACAATTTCTTTGTGGTGCTGAGCGGATATAGTCGACTGACCCCCTGATGAACTCTCTGAGGGGTTCAGTCCAGAGACAAGTCCACGATTCTGATCCCGGCTATCTTCAGACAGATCCTCCAAGGCGGACGTTCGACCTAGAAAGCCAAGAACACGATTACAACAACAGAACCAGACGCATTAATCAACCGGTGAGTATGTCCCCACCACGGCACTTTCCCTCGCAGCCAATGTCCTCCACAGACTCCCCAGAGCCTCAAGACGAGCCAGCACGGTCGTGGAGGGACCGTATCCGGCCCGACTGGCCCGTGCCGCAGATCCAGAACGTGGTGGCGACGGTCTACCTGGGCTGCCGGCTCGACCTGCAGCTCATCTCGCAGCAGGCGCGCAACGTCGAGTACAACCGCAAGAAGTTCCACGCCGTCATCATGCGCATCCGCGACCCGCGCACGACGACGCTCGTCTTCAGTTCCGGCCGCATGGTGGTCACGGGGGCCAAGTCCGAACCCCTGGCCCAGCTGGCCGCCCGGCGCCACGCCCGCGCCCTGCAAAAGTGCGGCTTCCCCACGGGCTTCCGCGACTTCAAGGTCCAGAACCTGGTCTCGTCGGTCTCGTGCGGCTTCCCCGTCCGCCTCGAGGGCATCGAGCGTCTGTACTGGGAGTCGGCCAAGTACGAGCCCGAGCTGTTCCCGGGCCTCGTCTACGCCATCGTCCGGCCCCAAGTCAAGTGCCTGGTCTTTACCACGGGCAAGGTGGTGCTGATGGGCGCCAAGCGGGAGGAGGACGTGTACGAGGCCTTTGTGAAGCTGTATCCGATCCTGCTGGACTCTAAAAAAGGGGATGTGGTTCCGACAAAGCCGCTGCTGATGACGGCCGACGGTAGCGCGAGGTCAAGTATCAAATGACACAGTATCGGTGTAGTTTCGACAGTGCAGACATGGTAAGTGTCGAGGGTGAAATGTGAGTAAGGTACTTTGTATTAGGTTGCATCTGCGCGACAGAGGAAGTGATCAGTATTTGGTGTCGCGGGTAGCATCGCGGTCGTCATCGCGGTCGTGATCTAGGTTCCATTAGCAGAATGCAAGGTGCGCCCAGTGCTGGGTGAGTGCTCCTTCCAGAACCCGATTTGACACAGGCACACAGCTTCCAGTCAGTGGCTCGCCTTTCGGGCCTCTTCGCTTCTGAGTTAGCTGGAACTGGCCGCTTGCAGACTGCTCGTCATTCCCCTCCCAGCCCTAAACCATGACAATGGTGTCCAAGGGACCAGCAACCGACACCACGCAATCCTTGGAGTCGCGGTGCGCGATATGGAAGCAGCCGACCCGCTCATACACACCGAGTGCTCCGCGTCCGCTGCCAGCTAGAAACCGGTCGTCCAAGGCCTTGCTCCCCATTTTCCCTTGCAGACCCTCGTCCGAACTAAACCCCAGCTTGCGCAGAACCAGGCCACAGTACACGTTAGTCTGCTCTTCCGCAGGAAACGTGCTGCTGAGAACGAAGAGAGCAAACAACCCAGCGCACTCGTTGTCCGCGTGTGCCTCTCGATCCGCCTTGCAGTCGAAATACACCTGTCCATCGCTCCCCCCGGTCATGGGACTCGGCGAGGTTTGTTTCATGAAATACCAATCCTCCATGTAGAATTCAGGATGCAGCCTGTGGGCCCATATCGTTGCGGCGTCCACGACCCGACCCCTGACGACTAACCGGCCCGCCCTGACCCGCCCCGTGGGATCACCCCCTAGTTCGGGCTCGGCATGGCCTTCCAGCACCTCGATTTCTGACACCTGCCCCTCCCGCTTAGCCCGCCATTTCCACACCAACTCATACGCCATCGAGTCCACAGACGCCCAGGACCACGACGGCGCGCGGTAGTCCCCCGCCGGCCTGACCGCCATGGCGTCCTGTGCGGGGAATTAGAGCAGCCCATGCGCGACGTCGCCCGCCCAGAGGCCGGCGAGGTACCTGTCGTCGCCACCACTGCAGAGCCTGCCGATCTCCTTGGCGACGCCCGAGATGGCGGGGAGCTTGTCCGTGCCAAACGACAGCCGCCGCCGCGAGTACTCGGACGAGACGATGTTGTACCACGTGTCGTACGGGTACGTGTCGCGGCCCGTCTGCAGCATCGACGCGTCCCTGTACTCGGACGTGGGCTCGAACCGGCCGATCGAGGGGAGCGGCTTGTGGGTCTCGTACAGCGCGCTCTCGGCCCCGCCGTCCTCGCGGCACTCGGCGTAGAGGACGTGGGTGGTGAAGTGCAGGATCCGCCGCGACAGCAGGCGCTCCTGCAGCGTCCAGCCGCGCGTGACCCACTGGTTCTCCATCATGAGCTTGTGGGTGCGGCTGGCGGCTGGCCAGGACCAGAGGAGCGACGCTTGAAGGTCAGGCTTGTCGAGGACTTCCATGTCCAGTCCGAGGGTGAAGTACTCCTGGCGGGAGAGGTTCATACCGTCGAAGACGCTGGAGGACGACGTGGCGACGATGGTAAGGAAGGCGTGCGCGTAGATGTCGCTCATGAGGGACGACTCGGCGGCCCAGTCGGCCGGAGAATTCTGGAGAATGCAGATGCTATCTATCCAGATGTACCGGCGCTTCAACGCGCGCGTCACTAGGCAGGCATCCCTCAGGGTTGCGGGGAGGACGTCGATTGGCATACCCTCGGATTTGCGGGCAGCGATGTTTGCTTGCGTGGTGGCGAAGCCCTCTTTGAGGAGATCGACCTCGCCCCAGCAGTAGCTCAAGGCGAGGTACTCTGCCGGACTATCCAAGTTTACTAAGCGCAGCGTTGAGGTGTCATTGTCGCCGACGTCGATGAGGCGGGAAGGGATAAAGCCGGACTGCGGCGCTTGGCAGTCGTTGTGGTTCTGGCTGCAGTCGTCGAGCCAGGTCAAGACCCAATCAATGTTGTCTTGGCTGAGGGCGTCGGAGTCGGGAATCGGGACTGCAAGATCTGGCGTTCCTGCGTGTCAATCTCACATTAGAGGCGATATGGGAGGAGTCAGGCATTCTACCTGACGCCGGATAGCCGTTGAGCACGGCTTGATGCAGGCCGTTGTCAAAGCAGACATCGCCCACTGCCAAACTCGATGCTCCGTAGGCCTTGGTCGAAGTGGTCACAGGGTCGGTAGCATATTGTTGAAGCGCATCGGGAGGGCCGAAGACGAGCACAATCGTGTAGTTCTCCATGACCCGTTTTTGGACCGGTCTGAGAGCCCACCCGCCACCGTGCGTTGTCGATCTTTCGTAGGGGGCTGGGACGTTGACTATGATCTCCATCGCCCAGTCGTCGGGACAGCACTCGTCCTCGGACCGGTAGTCCATGAACTGAATGAGATACGAGCACAGCAGGCAACCGTCCCTGGTGGCATCTCGGAGGGCGTTCGCCGTCCGGTGGTACCTCTCCGGCGAAGGAGCCCCATCGTGCAGGGTCAAGAGGACATCGCGTGAGTCGACCTTGCCGTCGTAGTCGACGACATCGTTGAAGTTCATATCATAATGGGTGTATCCGTCGAGGGCCAGGTGTTGTGAAAAGTCGACGCGGATTCGCCTGCAGGCGGAGCATAGGCTTGGGGATGTGAACAGCAGCGTCGGATCTTCAACCATGGTGTTTTGGGCTCTTGTGGCATGGGCAGACAGGCAGAACAGAGACGGGTCCGGCCTCATCACTTCCCCGCTCGCTCACGATCGCCCCCCCAATCATGTGCATGCCCTGAAGAGCTGGATGTTGCGAGCGGGTTAGGGTTGGTGATGCCCATCCGTCCTGACGCTCATTGGTGGTACTATCCTGAGGCCGACAGATGGGGACGACTCGAAATTGGGAGCGGCTAGCAGCCCGGGAGTGCCTGAATGCGAAGACGATGCCATCTCATGAGCACAATCTATATCGGAGATGACCATGAAAACAGCTCTACGGCCTCGACGGCGGCTCCGCAAAAACAAAGTCCTCGAGCTCCTTGTATGCCTTCTCCAACTCCTGCTCCAAGTTAGCACCCCAAACAGACCTTCCAACCCCCAGGGGAGAGACTCACATCGTTCACAATAATCCTGTCGTGAACACCGGAGACCTTGGAATACTCCAGCTCCACCTTGGCCTGGTTCAACCGTTTTTGGATCGAGTCCTCCTTTTCGGTGCCGCGGCCGCGCAGCCGCTTCTCGAGCTCCTCCTCGGACGGCGGGGCGATGAAGACGTAGCGGGCGGGGAAGCCCGAGGCCTGGATCTGCTTGACGCCCTCCACCTCAATGTCCAACACGACCGTCTGGCCCTTGGCCGTCTGCTCCTCGATGGTGGCCTTGGATGTCCCGTAGAGGCTGTCGCCGAACTGCGCGCTGCTCTGCGTGTCAGCGAAACTACAAGGACGGAGATGGGGGGGGGAGGGGAAGTAGTGGGGTGCGGGTGGCTGGCGCGTCATACCTCTCGACAAACCCATCCTTGGCCTTCAGGTCTAGGAACGCGTCCTTGGTTACAAAGTGGTAGTCGACGCCATCTTGCTCGCCGGGGCGGGGGCCGCGGGTGGTGTGCGAGACAGAGAGGGTGAAGGTGTCCGGGTGTCTCTGTCGGGCTCAGGTCAGGCATCTCGTTCCGTGTGCGAGGGGCAGCCGGCGTAATTGGAACAGCAGCTTGTAGAGGGTGCCCTTGCCGACGCCCGACGGGCCCGAGATGACGATGGGACGCGGATCGCGAACTTGGACTGGCGCAGGAACGGTTTAGCTTTGCGATGGCAGGAGGAAATGAAGTCGGCGATCTTGGGAAGGTAGGTCGATAACTCACCGGGAGCCATGGCGTGGAAGCAGCTGGAGCGAATTGGTCTGGCCAAAGAAAGGAGCGGACGTCGCATTCTCGACAAGATTCAAAGTGGGGGAAGATTGACTGAGCCTTGGCGGCAAGGTCGCGGCGGCGAGGGTGGGTCGCCATAACCTCATCGGGGGCTGTCAGGGTTAGGGTCGTGAAAATCGCGTGGCGACCATCCACGGTTCCAACTTCCAAGTTCCAATTTCCAACCCGCACAGAAACTGTTGTGGGGGCCCCACTTTGGGCTTCCAGACCTTCCTGCCCAGACCACTTGCACCTGTTTGCCATCTCTTCCTCCTGCACCACCACACTTCACCTCCGTATCGCATCACCTTTTCTGCCTGCATCCCACCACAGAAACCGACTTTGGATAAGCTAAACACGCTAGCTAACTCCATTATACAGCCTTAAGTACTACGTATTTAATCCCTTCACTTCTCTACATAAGATAGACCGCTTTCCGTTCACCCTCTTGGCCACGATCCAATCTGGAAACGTCCCCTTGGACCAAAGACGACAAGACAAGACAAAGCGACATTTGACACTGAGGCAAAACATCAGAGCTACTTGAACACGCTCTTGAACTGGTCCATCCTCCCGGGTCTCGAACTTGACGGCGCTGTCTCAGGTTGCATCCCCTCCCCCAACGAACTACGAGTCCCTGGCCGAGGCGGTTGTTGAACTTGTCTGTACTGCTCCGCCGTTTGCTGAGCCTGTCTGTCCTGCTTTGGTGGAGTTGGTGGCAGCTGACTGTAGGATAGCCCTGCGGATGGTGCTTGCATTGGCTGCTGATGTGAATCGGTCGACCTCTTGCTCTGCAAGCTCCCTGCATTGCCTCCTTGATGGGGCGACGGCCCCCGGTACAGAGTTGCATACCCCTGCTGTGAACGAGCCTCGGTGCTCGCCTGCGGTTTGTATAGGGGGATACTGGCCAGGTGAGGGAAGGTGGATCCAGGTAGTTCGAACCGGGGCTGGGTCATTGTCACGGCTGGCAATTCAATCTGGGTTGGGATTGGAGGGGGTCGAACTGGAGCGGGCGGCGGCATATGTGTCTTTAATGGAGCTGGGATCTGCATCTCAGGCGTTTGTTCAGTCTCTGGACTGCTGGGTGGGCTGACGTCCACGTCCACGTTCTTGTCGACAGTGGTGGGGATCCAGACGTTCGGCCTCGGAACCAAGACGTGAAGCTGGATCTGTTCCTGCGTGGCTTTGATCACCGCAGGCTCGTTCCGAACGAAACTGTAGCCGGGATGACGTTCCATGTGCTTCTCGAGCGCCGAAGCCGAGGGGAAGTTGACATCCTTGTGGGTTGCGTAGCAGGTGAGACACTTGTAGTAGGCCCGCCGATCGGAAAAGGAGGCGCAGGCAACGACGTGGCTGGCAGCCAGCATGTCTCCGTACAAGACTGGCTTGTCGTCGTGGGACAGGCGGACGGCGGTGTAGTCGGCGACCTCGAGAAAGCAGTACCGGCAGACAAACCCCCAGCGGCTCGGCTTGTCATCAACCGAAAGCGCGCGCGTCTCAACTTTGCCCGACTGGCAGAGGACGGCGCCCTGGCAGAACCTGAGAGGCCGTGCCGAGGGCTGGACAGACCCTTCTTTGCTGTTGCTGTTCGAAGTCGGATCCACACGCTGTGTAAATCAGATCAGGACCTCTTCGATGTCGCTCTTCAACTCGTTGACCTGTCTCCAAAGCTTTGCCGCCAGTTCATCAACCTCTTCGTCCTCGCCCGAGGGGCTGGATGCGGATTCTTTCTGAAGCTTGGCGACCTTTGCAAGGACGGTCTCGAGTTGGGGTTGTAAACGGCGGACTTCATGGAGAACCGTTTCTGGGGAGGTGGTGGGGGTGGTGTCAGCGCAGGGTCTCGTGGAATGGAAGGTGCGGCCGTGACGAGTGGTACTCAGGTGACAGGTAGTTACCTACTGTCAAGTTTAACGCGCTCTTCAAATCTTCGGCCGAACTTGGAAACAAGATAGTTGATGCGCAACATGATGTCGACTGCCGCGGCCGGAGGCTGGTCCTCGACGACGCCGTTCTTTTCATTCTTCCTCCTCTTTCGTCGGTCATATATTTGCTGGGCCGAGCTTACTGCTCCGACGATGGCACACACGGTAGCAATCACGACGGCGGCGGCGCCGAATGGTTCCATTTTCGACGGAAAGAAGAGCGTTGTAAGTTCTAAATTGTCATGTTGTCCTTCAGGGCAACAGAGTCGGGTATCATGGCCTTTGCTGACCGCCCGCTGAGTGCGCCTCAGCCGCGCACGGCCCCCTTTGTCCGCAGATCCACATTATATCTGGGGCGGCGTTTTGGTGGCTGATTCAGCGGCTTAGCGCCACATCACAGCACCTTTCCGTCCGTGCGCTCAGCATGTGAAAAGATTCACCCATATCTAACTCGAGCAGGGTACTACGCAATTGAACGCAATTTGAAGCTATTCAGAAGGCCGTGAATGGCAGAGGAGCAGGAGGGCATAGCTACATTACCCATGAGTATTATACTCAACTAGTTATACACTACACTAAATTATACAGCTGGGCGGCCGGGCGCGCATGCCTTCCTGTTCGCGCGCAGCTGCTTGCAAAACTGGTCGAGGGAACAGCCGGTCCGCTGCTGCTGCAGGCTAACAATATACATCGCCGCCTGCTCGCCAATCCGCTTCACCTGGGCAACGCGCCGGATCTCTTTCATAACCTCCAGCCGTAGGGAATACCACTGCAGCTCGCTCTGTCGCCCTGCACGCCACCGGCTGCCCCATCTGCTGTCGAGCGCGGCCACGGCCGGTTGGCCCCGAAGACCAACGGTCCACTCGCGCCACAGGCCCTCTACCGTCTTAACTGCCCGGCACATGCGGTATCGGGGTGGCGGTTGCTCCGGCTGCGGCTGCGGCTCCGGCTCCGGCTCCGGCTCCAGTGCAGGCACGTTGTACGTCACTGCCGGGTCCGGGCTTGTTAGACGGCTGTTGTCGATGCTGGACTGGGCGGATGTGTACCGGCTCTTCCCCCCCCTTCCTCCTGCCGGAGGCAGGACCGCCGTGGCGGCCGCCTGAAGCCCTGTGGCCAAGAAGGTCTGCAGTTGCGAGGACTGTGCCTCTCTGAGCCGCATCTCGGCTGCTCGGACCTCGGTTTCGACCGCCGTCTTGAGCTCGGCCGCTCTTGCCTCATTGCGCGAGTCGATAGACTTCAAGTAGTCGGCCAAGACCGGCATCGCCTGGACAAGGACAGCCAGCTGGCTTGGCTGCTCCTCCTCTCGTACGAAGGCTGAGATCTGCTGCGCGAATGGCCGGTACGCCTCGTGCTGAAATACCGGGTGGTTCCATACCGGGCTGTCGGGGAACTGTTGCATCAGGAGTACCGAGTCCTGCAGGACCACCTCGCGCAAGTAGAAAAGCAGGTTCGTTAGGCCCATTGCCGCAAAATCGTTTACCTGATCGGGCCCAGGGCCGAACTGGTCCTTCCAGCTGTCTAACCCGGGCCAGATCATGGAAAGCAGGACCTCTGGCGGCACGATCCCAGCACGGCGGATCTCAAAGCATCCCATCTGTGAGGGGTGGCCGGCCATTGTACGCATAAACTTACGGGGCAGTGCGTTGAGGTAACAGCCAACCATCTGCTCCTGGTTCCAACGGCCGGCGCGGCGGATCTGGTCCTCGCTGACACCTTTCAGCTCGGCTGTCTTCGCCCCTGAGCTACGGCCAACGTGCGTCTTCTTTTGCGAAGTAACGCCAGCGTAGCCGAAGGCTTTAGCAACCCAGCCCCGTTGCGAGTAGTAAGAAAGGGCCGCCGTCCGGTCGGCGCCGCGGCTCTTCAACAGCCGGATATCGTACCACGCAGCACGCCGGCTGAAATCCGGGAGCGGCTCGTCGGTCAAGTCCCAGCGGTACAGAAGGTAGAACGCAAGCCCGCCGAGCATACAGACAAGCGGCCTCCTGTTCCGCAGGGCACCGGCGGTCTCAAGGCGGCCATGTTGATTCTCCTTTCCGGCGCGGGTAGTGAGGATCAGCGGCAAGCAGCGGGTCGGACCTTCGCCGGTGAATTCGAATGTGAACAGGTCCGAAAGCTCGGCGGCACGCCGGTCGCCGCCACGCGCGAGCATATAATGGCCAAGGAGCAGGTCCACGAGGGTGCGGAGGTGGAATTCTGGCGAAGCGCGGCCGCGCGTCCAGAGCTCGGAGCAGACACGTTCGAGTTCCTCCTCGGTATAGCCGTCCAAAAGAGTGTCGCGGCCTTTGTCGGCATAGTTGTCCTTATCCTGTTGGGCATCGCGTCGCTGCAGGGTCTTTAGGTACTCTCGGACGTTATCCTCCCGCGGCGACGGGTGGACGTTCATACCGCGCGCTTTTTGCGTACGGTAGAGGTCCGTAACAGCAGTGATGTAGCTGCGAACAGAGCGCCAGGCGAGCCGAGTCTTCTCCCGTGGTACGTCGCCGTCGACCTTCGGGCTTTTTGTCTTAAGCGGCCGGTGCGCGACCTCTTCCACCAGGAAAAGGAGGAGCTTCTCCTCTGTCACGGTATCGCCGTCGTGATACTGCTTGCGACGGCAGAAGTCCCGAAACTCCCCCTGCTTCGGCTCGTATGCCAAAGACGTGTTCTTTGGCCTATACTCGTGGATCATGTTGAGGATGTTCTGAGCGTTGGCGCGGAGCTCCGCGTTGTTGACCGCGTTGCGTTCGATGCCCAGCTGCTGCAGCCCCTGTCGTACGCGGTGCGCTTGCCCCACTTGCGGTCCGGCGGCCACGATAACATCTCCTACCCGCGACGGCGGCGGCGGCGGCGACGTTGCTAGTGCCGCTGCCGCAGTCCTACCTCGTTTTCCTCTCGAAACCATAGCTTTCTTTTTTTTTAAGAACGTCAAGAAGGAGAAGGAGGAGAAGGAGGCGAAGGAAGAGAAGGAGGAGAAGAGGGAGCCGGGGGGGTTGACATCAGCGGTATATCAGCAGGTGGCAAGATATACGCAAAATATTTGATAAGCTTGGCGGCCACCACCTCTCGATATATTGTGGATATGACAGGCTCTGTCTGGTCGAAAGAAATCCTCGGAGATTGGGCCGAATATCATGATCAGGCTCTAACCCTCAGGCGGCTCAAGATGCAGACGATGGATGTCCGCCGTCCATCAGCCCCAGGCTCCCAGCAGGCCCGGTCCGACTGCCCGCATCTCCTCTCATCTGCTGCCACGTCCATATTGGGCCCGAAGTAAAATCGGTGGCTTTTATCTTCGGATCGACAGCCAATTAGGCAACCAACGCAACTCCTCGAATGCATCACATCACAACCAGGCTTTGCGGCGTCGGCGCTGCTGCGATTCCGCGGCTGAGGGGACCCTGCATTGCCTGACTGACCGGGGGCGCCCTTCGACCTTTTGGGAGCTAAGCATTTGGCTGTTTTTTTCATTACCTCAACAGCGTGTTCCCTGATCACTTCGTCATTGAGCTCCTGCTCATCCACACTGACTCCACAGTTCAATCAGGACCTTCCGAAGCGCCCACCAGGGCCACCACTACCAGCTTACCACCACCACAATGCCCCATATCAACGGCCGCAACAATGGAGTCCCTGGGGCCATGCTCGCACCCAGACGGCCCGAGGACGCCCAAATCCTGGCAGCAATGGACAAACTGCGTGAGCTTAGAATCGATCAGAAGTATGACCTCCCGCAGATCATTGTTTGCGGCGCGCAGTCAGCAGGGAAGAGCTCCGTCCTCGAGTCGCTCGTCCAGGTCCCCTTTCCCCGCGGCGACAACAACATATGCACACGCTACGTGACCAAAGTTACCATGCTCCAGGAGGATACCCCGTCCATCCGGGTCCGCATCCACCCGAGTTCAGACCGGCCGGAAGCCGAAGTGAAGGAGCTGAGCGATCTTCTCTGGCATGAAAAAAATCCCGAAGACTACGCCGTCAGCCTCGCGGCCATCATGAAGAAAGCTCACGGGCACATCTTTACTGGCAGCGCCAAAGAAGCCATGGTCACCAGCGACATCCTCCAGATCACCGTTTTCGGGCCGGACATCCGACCCTTGCAAGTTCTTGATCTCCCCGGCCTAATAGAATACGTCGGCAAAACTTCCGGAAACGACGGCGCCCCGAAGCTCATCAAGTCCATGGTGAAGTCCCACATGGCCGTCAAGCAGTCCTTCATTCTGGCCGTGATCGAAGCCAACCGTGATCTGAACAACCAGGGCGTCCTTGTGCGAGGAGTACGACCCAAAGGGCGAACGGACCCTCGGCATCATCACGCGCCCAGATCTGGCCGACCAGTCGCAGCGTGAAAATCTCATCAAGGTGATGCAGGGCCGCGACAGAAGTTTCCAGTTTCAACACGGCTGGCACGTCCTGCGGAACCGGTCGTCTGTGGAAAGAGATGCGAAACAGGAGGAGCGTGATGACCATGAGAGAATCCTACTGGACGCACCTCCTTGGAACGAAGTCCCCAAGTCCTGGCGAGGAATCTCCGAGCTACGGGATCGTCTTGCCGAGCGTTTGTTTAGCTTGGCAAAGAGAGAACTGCCGGGGCTGCGTGCCATCCTCCGAGCCAAGCTCATCGAGCTGGAGAGGAACTTTAAGGCCCTGGGCGGCAGGGAGTTCGGCGAGGGCGAGCTCGAGAGCGCTGTGGCCCAGTCCCTTAAGCGACTGCGCGAGGCAGCGCGCGATCACGCCCGCGGAATCTACGAGAGCAACATTTGCAGCTTCCTGCCCGACAGCGCCGTACGGCTTCGCTCACGCATCATCGAAAAATCGGAAATCTTCCGGGACCGGCTCATCACCAATGGCCACGCGTGGGTGACGCTGGTCCGGCCGACCACGGCCGATCCGGACGCCGATCTCGGGTCTGTCTACACAGAGCCCCCGCCCGACGACATGGCAGAGATCAAGACACACGAGGGTCTGCCGGCCGAGATTCAGGAGATCGTCAAGTTCCTCAAACAGACGCGCAGCCAGATGCTCCCGGACTTTTTCGACCCGCGGCGCATCGCCGACCTCTTCTGGAGAATGTCCGAAGGATGGGGTGCCCTCGCCAGAGATCACATCGAGCAGGTGTACATCTGCTGCGAGCAGTATTTTCGCGAGGTGACTCCCATGGCGTTCAAGCGCGAGGAGGAGGGTTTGCCCGGCTTCAGCAACTCGCACAGGATTGCGGCCCGCTTTGTAGAACCACACATCATCCCGAGATTGGACCAGTGTCGGGAAAGGGCGTGGGAAGAGCTAAGAAGGCTAGAGGAGGATAGGAATGACGCCCTGATCAATGCGGACATGAGATTCCTCAAAGAAAGGAGGGAACATCGGCAGGGAAGGGCGTTTGATCGCGTCATGAGGGCGACTCATCAGCTGGAAGGCCATAACGAGTCCAAGGGGCTGGATCCGACGACGTATTCCCAACATGCGGGCTTGCATACCCAAGATGAGCTGGCTGCTGAGACGGCCGAGACCTATCTGGATGCTATGTGGTCGCACTATCTGGTACGTACCTTACGGCTTTGTAGGGGCCAAACGTAATTAGGCCTCATGGCTCGGGCATTGCTTTGCTAACTGAGAATCCAGATTGAACGAAACATTTACATCACCAACGTTCTCCGGCAGGTCATTGAGCGTCATTTTCTGCGCAGTATTGGTGACATTGTGGCGAAGGAGCTGGACGAGACGGCTGTTGCGAAACTTACGCAAAAGGACAGTGCGGAAGAGGCGAAGAATCAGGAAATCAAGAAGGAAATGGACGCTGTAAGGGGGTCTTTGCGTGCATTGGAGGGCATTCAGTAGGTAAGATTTTGAGACAGGCTGTATGTGGTGTACAATCTAGCCCTAACTAGTTAACTAGTTTGTTTGTTAGCGTGGAACTTGACGAGTTTATTTGGCCTCCTCTTCCTCTTCTTCCCCCTCTTTCTCCTTCTCTTTTACTTTTCTTTCCTTCTCTTTTTTTGCTTCTTTCCTTCCCTTCTTTTCCTTCTTATTTTTTCTTATTCTTTCTTAGTCTTTCTTAACTATTCTTTCTTATTCTTTCTTGCAATCCTTCTTTTCTTCCTCTTCTTCTTCTTCTCCTTCTCCTCTTCCTCCTCTTTTCTCTTCTTCTATTCTTTTGTCACCCATCTCGATATACCTATGTACCACGCTAACAAACAAACTAGGGTTGGATTGTATTTGGATCAATGCGCCGGTGGAAGTTGATGGGAACGCGCGTTGTTTAGATGACCCCAAGGAAGTTTGAAAGGGGTTGGGTTAGGTAACTTCAGGTAAGCGAGATTCTGGTCGAAAAGGGGGAACTTAAAAACCCCCAGCATTAGTATAGACAACGAACGAACCTAGACCGATCCAATTTGAGGTCCCGGCCAAGGTGGATTGCTGAAGTGTAAAAAGAGGTGAGTTGAGGGATGTTCGGAGTCGAGAGTTGTCTTTGCCCGCCGTGACGCTTGAGTTCTGAGATGAGCAGGCTGAAGAGCGAGGTGCTAGACGATCAGATAGTGTATTAGTGTCTACAATAGTTGCCTAACAAACAGAAGCTCGCATATCTCCTTGGAAACCGCTCTATTCTGGAACCAAACTCAGACCCATCCATGGGAAACATGACCCTCCAGCACTCCAGATAACGAGGGCTTATAGCCTTATAGAGTGTATAATACAGGAAGAGAGAAAGTGATCGATGTAGAGGATGTAGAACGAAGAATTGGAAGGATCCTATACTCTGGATAGGCGGTAGGTACCTGGACGTATGTACTTGCCGTCAGTGCGCCCAATATCCGAGCTCGTGAGGAGGATGAGAACGCAGAAGAGCAGGACAGCAATAAGTACGGCGAGTGGTAGGCCCGCGCCAACGAACAGGACCATGACGGCCAGGCCAGCGTGCTCGCTTGTGTCAAGTAGCGGATGCACGCCATCCCGCATGGCCAACAGGGCGAGCGCGCCAGTAACGATGGCTATCACATGGCTGACGAGGGACAGGATGTAGGACGGCCATGCGGTGGACCTGCGTAGCAGCCACCACGCCAGCAAAGGAGTGGCACAGTTGAGGATGCAGGCGAGGATAGCCAGCGCGACGCTGGCTTTGAGCTGGGCGCAGGGTTCTGCATCTATCCACTTCTACCCACGCGACCCTCAAAGTAGATAGAATAGATGTATTAGTAAGCCGGACCGACATAGAGTTGATAGAA
>MU863767.1:5344-17563 GCA_033575675.1 Parathielavia hyrcaniae | reverse complement strand
CAGACGCCGGACAGGGAATGGACGGAACTAGACGCGGATGTGACGACTATCGGAGAGTGGAAGGCCCGCCGCAGGGCACAAATGGAACGCGCAGACGCGCAACGCCCACGTCGCTATAAGGAGGCAGCCAATCTCTACAGCCTCGACCCCCCCGCACGACCGCTGGCAGCCCACGAAGGACTAAATAAGGCAAGGAGCTCACTCCTGACACAAGCTCGCACAGGAGGAATAGGCCTGAGGGAGTTTCTCTTCAAGAGGCGAGTCCCTGGATACCCACGCCGCTATGCCGCTGCGGGGAAGCACCAGAGACAGTGGCTCACCTGGTGCTTAGGTGCCCGGACCGGGAGCTCGAGGAGGGAAGACCGCAGCTCAGGGACAGACACGCCCTGGCTGAGGTGCTAGGGTGCTGCTCAGAGGCAGCGCGGGTTGTGGCATGGCTCATGAGACTCGGACGGCTACAGGAATACCGGCTTGCGATGGAACTGGAACAGGAGGAGGAGGGGAATTCAGGGCCAGACAGGGAGACGGAGGACCTAGGAGGGACCGCTTGCTCTAGCTGAGCGAGGCACAAGCCTTTGCTGTGTAAGATTAATAATAATAATACTTGACCCAATGGTGGTTGGAATGGACGTCAATGATGTGGACACTGTACCTGTATCCCAGGTGTCCGGGAACAAGGTGTTGAATCATGTCCACGCGGATGAAATCCAGTGGTGCGTTGCCCTGAACGGGAGCTTCCTTTCCCAGTTCGTCTGTCGCCTTACCACGAAGACAGCCCTCACAGGCTTGGTCGTCTTTGTGGCTGAGCTGGATACCTGCACGGCGACAAGCCTCTTCAACCACGGTTTTGCCTGCGTGGAGAAGACGGCGATGCATCTTGTGGTACGGAACTGTCAGAAATGACGGCATGGTTGGGTTGTTCTTGGGGTTCGGTTTCGCGTTTTCGACAGCTGGAACACCATTGAATGGGTAAAGCCGCATCAAGCACTGGCCGGTCTGTTCGTGATACAGAAGGTCGTTCTTTTGGTCCCACAGAACACCTTCTTCCTTGAGCTTCAGACCTGCGATGAGGTTGCATGGTGAAGAAGGCTGAAGAATTGCCTTCGGGAACTCTATAGTGACGGTGTTTCCGGCCGGTAAGTCAACCACATAACTGGCGATTCCCCCGAGCCAGGAATCGACCACATCTCCGGAAGATGCGAGTGAGGAATGGGGTTCACGTAGCCGTCCCAGCTTCTTGAACCACTTGCGGTCGTTGAAGATGGGTGTAGCGCAGCCGGTGTCATAAATGACGACATCCTCAATGTTGCCCAAGCACTTGCTTTGGCTTTGGATTGCCTTGAAGGCCTGTTGGACTTCAGTGCTTAGTTGCACTGGGGGCCTGAGTGAAAATCCGGTGCGTTGTCGTCAGCAACGGAAACGCCAACAGGAACCGGGATGTTGGTCATGGCGATGTAACCGTCTTCATCGTCGGAGTCCATGTTGGTTGGGAAAAAGAGATTTGCCGGCTTCGGCTCAGTCTTCTTGCGGATGTCTCGCTGGTTGTCGACATTGCTGGGATTCGCAACACCAGACTGCTGGTGCAATAGGGCAGTGGTTGAAGTCTGGTTGGCTTCGCGTTGCTTCTTCTTTTCGATGGCGATGGACTTCTTGCCCCAGGAATCGGGTGCATCCTCAGGCTTGCACCACCAGCAGGGGCCGCCCTTGGTATGTTGGCCACAGCCGTTGCAGTGCTTCCAACCCTTGGTGATGCCTTTGCCGCAGACGGTGCAGTCGACGCGTTCACCGCGCTTGTTGCCGTTGTCGTCGTCGTTGGCTGAGTCCTTGGACGTGTTCTTGTTGTTGCCGGCCGATTTGCCGTCTTTCTTCTTCTTGTCAACGGTGACTGTAGTCATCGCGGGCTGAGTGGTCTCCGCGACGGCGATTTGTCGAAGTTCTGCCATAAGGCTCTCCCAGGTGACGGTGCCGGCGTCCATGCCAGCTACCATGCGGTTGTAGAGATCGGAATACTCACGCTGGATGCCTTTGAGAGCCAGCCATACGTAAGCGGTGTTGCGTTGTTGAAATTCCGTCGATTCGAGACGCTCGCGCAGATAGTTCAGGCGCAAGGTGAAAGACTCCATCTTGTCAAAGGAGCTGCGGCGGATGTTGGCGAGCTCAATGAGCAAGTTGGCAAGGTTGTCGGACGCACCCTTCTCAAAATACTGAGAGAGCTTGTCGAAAGTGTCTTTAGGGTTGTTGGCAGAGCTCCTCCAGCCCATGCCCTTGAGATTCAACCAGATCTTGTTGTCGTGAACGGACCCTTGAAGAAAGTCGTCGACGTCCGATCGATCGGTAAGCCAAGCTTGTCCGGCCTCGGGATCTTCCGGTCGGGGGACATCTTGCAGGATGTATCGGTCGAGGTTGAAGCGGTTCAGTGCCCGCGTAACCTTGTCTTTCCACATGGGGTAATCCTCAGCCTTTGTCAGCTTTGGGACCTGCGGAATCTTGCGTTGATTGTTGTTGTTGTTGTTGGCGCCGACGGCCGCTTGAGCATTCTGCTGGATGAGTCGAGTCATCGCATGGAGAAGCGCAGTGATAGTCGGGTCACCGCTCACCCCGGCTGGGGTACCAGTGCTGTTGCTTGCCATGATGGTTTACTGCCAGTCGAAGACGTCGAAATCAGGGAAATCTTCGTACTGTTCGGGAGTGAAAAGATCGGGGAAAAGGAACGCGAAGATACGCGCAAAACACCACGCAAAAATAGCGGTGATGAGAGTCGCTAGGAATGTCGCAAACGCTTGATGAATCACTCGATTCGCAAAAGCGCTGGGGGAATAGAGGCTTCAGTTGATAGGCTCACAACAGAAGTTGAAGAGGGCTCATGACCTGTTGCGAGATACAGGAGTAACGTGAGGAAAGTGGTGATGCGAAAGCTGATGAATACGAAGATTGTCCAGAAAGAGAGGGAGCTACGAACTGAGTGGCCTGGGCAACCAAGTGGTTGTGGATCCCTGCCAAGGGCGGTCTGGCCTACATGTGGAGCCTCCACAACACCAACCTACTGTGGTATGATGGGTAATAAAAATCTCCACGCGGGGTACCCGGGCTAATTAGTGCCACAATATCGACTTCTTTTACACTAAATATACCAAACAGATAGCTAGTATTTTGTATGCATCCCGTTGGCTGCAATGACGGCTTTGCAGCGCTCTGGCATTGAGGCCAGCAGCTGCTTCAAGTTGTCGCCTGGCAATGCCTCCCAAGCCTCCTTAACGTATTCGCGAAGCTTGTCATATGATGGTTTTTCTTCAAGGCCATACCGGTCTTCGATCCAGTCCTTCATCCAATTCCAACAGGACTCGATTGGGTTCAAGTCTGGTGAAAAAGGTGGCCATTCCATCACGACAATGCCTCGCTCCCTGAGATCCGCCTGTGTCTCGGCAGCTGCATGCCCTGGAGCACCATCTTGCATCAAAATTAGATCTTCACCAAGCTGTGCCTTACACATCTGTATCCAGCCATGAATGACGGGGACAGTGCGTGTGCGGTACGTCTCAGCGTTGATCTTTCCCCAGTCCTTTTCCCAAAAGAGTCCAGGGCCTTTACCCAAGCCAGAGAAGCAACCCCAGAACATCCAGCCTCCTTTGCGTTGATGCTTTTCGACAATGCAAGTTGGATCCCACTCTTCGCCGTTCCGCCGGGTAACATATTGCTTCCGATGTGGCCCGCTAGTAACCCAAGTCTCATCGATCCAAAGGATCTTTGCCCATTGTTCAAGGGTCCAATGTTCATGCTCTTGGGCCCAAGCTAGACGGAGTTGCCGGGTTCGTTCGGTAATCGGTGGCTTTTTACGAGCAACTCGCCGGCGGAAGCCGAGTCGATAAAGGGCGTGCTTGATCACCCAAACGCCGAATACCCCAGCGAAGATGATAGTCGAGAGTTCGAGGAAGCCCATTCGACGGGTCTTTTTGCTGGAACAAACAAACTGAACAAGCTCTTCTTCTTGCTCTAGCGTCAATGTCCGAGGCCGGCCAGTGCTCCGGTGGGCAGTTGCATCGGGAGCGCGAATCGCAGCCCGGATCTGGGCCTTGGTATAGCCAGTGATGCGATGGATCTCGGCTTGGCTTTTAGCTGCATCGAAGTATAAGACTCGAACGCGTTGGCGTTGTTCGGTGGTCAACTGTTTCGTACCACTTGACCCTTGTGGCCGTGCCATTGTATTGCTGGATTGCGTTGGCTGCGTTGACGAGATGACTGCGTGGACCACGTTGACCAGATGGCTGTCGAAAAACAGGGGGCTCGATAAGTTCAGCTGATTGGTCAAAACGCGTTGGGTGCTTTGACCCACAGGTACTTGACTAGGGGGTTTTCTTTATGCACGCGACCACAGTACACAGTACAAACAGGTCTCGCGGCGGCGAGGTGCAGGATCTTCAACCTACTGGGGCCCGTGCTCCCCAGATGTCGACCCCACCCGCGGGTCCCGGCAGGCACGGCGCAGTCGCCGTGACAGTCCGTTCCTCGCCCGTAAAGGTCATAGCTGAGTGTCGTTCTCGTTGCTGAAGCAACCGAGAGATCCTCGATCATAAAAATCGGCCTTCAACCGTTGTCTAGAACGAGGACGCCTTGTTGTATGCAAGAACATAGCGGGAACATGCTAGGGACACGAACGGTTTTGGGTTGAAACAAGCCTCGGTTTTTCTCTAGCGAAAGGGGGCAGCTCGTCCCGGTTCAGTGGACTTAGTGTTGGATTGGCAACAGCTGCAAGCGAGGATGACTGATTCATGTACTTTACCAGTGAATGCATCAAACGATAGATAAAGTGGCCAAGTCTGGTGCTGAGAGCGTTGCAGATAGATTGATTGGCCGGTGCATGGCCCTGAAGTGCCAGTTCCTGGGAACAGCCAGATGTAGGCGTTCCGCCCTGACCCAGGAAAAATCTGGTGCTTGGAAGCCCCTGACCAGGGCTCGGTTACCCCTGACCATTGCCCCACAAATCTAACACTTAGGCTACTGTGGGAGGGTGAGATCCTCTCTGTGTCTTGGCTGGTGGCACGATTTAGATGCCCTTGTCTAGATGTGCCGCGTCGATTGGGCTGACAGCTTTTTTGGTCGGTCGACTGTTGCCCTTGATTCACCGGTTACCCGCCGAGCGCGGAGGGACGCGGCTGTTTCGCATAGGTGCATGTCAGCTCTGCGCGACCCGCCAGGGGTCATAATCCTCCTCTTTGTGACGTCGTCTGCCTGCCAAGGTCACAGCGCCTTCTTCTTCTTCTTCTTCCCCCCACCGTCTGCGTCCCGGTCCCGCGCCACCACCGGCCCAAACACCCCCAGCAGAGTCAACAACCGCAGGACATTCAACACGGCGCTCGAGGCGATGTTAGCCCCGACCATGTCGTTCCACAGCGAGGAGTTGAAGAAGACGTCGGCGCCGACGGCGCGGTACGTCGCATAGATGTGCCCGTAGTCGGCCAGCGCGACGGCAAACAAGTAGCCCTTGGCCGTAGCCGGGTCGCGCGAGAAGCACGCGACGACGGCCATGGGCGCCAGCAGCAGCAGCGCGTTGACCAGCTGCAGCGTCACGCCCAGCGCCTCGGGCGAGAACCCGTGCCCGTCGTCGTGCTGTCAGGCATTTACTTGAGGAAGTAGAGCGCGGGGTCGCGCATCCCCTCGATGTAGGCTCAGGTGCTGAACCGACGCCGAGCCGAACATGGTCAGTTGTGATGGTGGTCCTGATAGAAGCTTTGGGTAAGGTTGCAGGGCGACATACAGCAGGGCCAGCTCGATGACGCCAAAAACGATGAGCGGGAAGGTGGGCAGCGTCGTGCGGGCCATGGTGGTTTTTATCTGATTGATGAGCCTCTGGTTTGGTCGAGGCAGGACGGTGGTTGTGGACTGTGAGGGATGGGGAGTAGGCTCAGCCCGGGGAGAGGGGGGGGGTGATTTGCAAGTCGGGACGCGTGGCTCGCGTCTTGGAAGGAGATGGGCCCCAGCAATTTCAGAATCCCTACCATCTTCGCGTGCTGACGTGAGATCTGCAGCGGTTTTGAGGCCCCGACCCCCTTGGCGGCTCGTCGGATCGGCGATGTTGGAGCCCCGACAACGAACGTTAAACGTTAACAGAACGGCCGCTTGCAAGGCATTGGTTGAAATCCACTGCCAAGGGTTGCCAACATCAGGACGATTCTTCAACGCGCAGGAGACCAGGAGTCTGTTCCCACCCTGGCTGGACCTTGCCAGCCCTCTCTAGGAGTTCCTTTCCCGAGTAAGGTATCATGTACAAGGCGAGGATCACGTCTGGCCAGCAAGATGAGTTAGACACATTTCCACTATCACTGTCTCGATGTAAAGTACACCAAGCTTGCCAGCGGGGTCCAAGTGCCCCGGTGAGTCCCCGAGAACCCTAACCACTGACAGTGACAGCAGGCTTATTTCCACCTTGCCGCACCGCTTGTGTCCATCTCCATCACCTGCTCACGCTCAGCTGGCGTTGGCCCCACGATCCAGTGTCAACTGCCTTGCGCAAAGAGTCCAGGACTCAATCACACGCCCGAATCGTCCTGGAAGTGGCTCGGATGGTGCCAATCCCAGTGGTTCTGGGGGTTTCCGTGCCAGTTGTTCCAGTTGTCACAAGCCTTTGTAATATTCTTCCTGTCCTTCTCGATGATACCGTCTATCAAATGCCTGTTCTCGATGATCTGTATTCCCAGGCCGGACGAGGCATGGAAGGCAATATGGCAATGAATAATCCAGGCCCTATTCCAACATGATCGGTTAGACGTACTCAAGGGACAGAGGAGCTTATGGAAGAAGGCATGATGAAACGCACCCCGGATTGTCGGCCTTGAAGGCAATAATGACAAAGCCCGACGCCGGCAGCAGCACCACGTCCCGCCTGGGCGGGTTGTCGCACTTGATGCGGTCGTTCTTGCAGTTGAGATCTTTGGGCTGGAACTTCGTGTGCAGGCCAGTACGGTTGTAATGAATGTCCAAGTCGTCATACCAGTTCTCACTGCTCTGATAGAGCAGCGCAAAGTCGTGGCCGTGCAAGTGCATGGGGTGTGCGGCCGGGAAGAAGGTCTTGCCGCCGGACTGCGGGACTTTGTCGGGTGCCGTAATGATCAACCAGATCCATTCGTCGTGCTTATAATTGTCGAGCGTTATGACGTCCAGATGGGGCTGCTCGACGAGGTCCTCGAGCCGGTCGATTGCGAGGAGGGTCGGGTCCGAGAAGTTGACGCGGAACGGCGCAGTGTGCATGTCCCATCGCATCTGGAACAGGGTCCGTCTGGTTAGCCTGAGGACTGAACAATACGGGTCTGGAAGGGTTGAAGCTCGGTTGTCCTCTTACATATGACTTGTCGTCCGGTATGTAGGGACCATTCATGGGAAAGCTTTCGTTTGGGCCCGACTTGACCATACCCACGTCGAAGAGGAACTTCGTGTGGTTTTTTAATGCACCTTTCTCGATGTCGTCCCAAGTTAATGACGCGTCTGGCCAGGGTTTCCCAATCTTGTTAGCACAGCAGACACATCAGACGGCAACCACGAGACATGAAACACGCACTGATGTTGGCCGGGTCCTTCACATCCCACTTGATGTGGGGGACCAGCTTGTCGTACGGCTCATCGGCGCAGTTGATATCGTACAGGGGCGGCTCCGATAGAGGAATTGGCCGTGTGTCGGACGTCGTGTAATTCCAATTGTACCGCACGATGCCCATCTGCTCGTCAGGCCCGTAGGTGAATTTGGAGCACTTGCGTGCCGGAGTTACTCTCATCCAATAGTTCCCAAAGCGTTCTTGCTCGTATGGCTTATCCAGACCGTTAACGACGACGTGGTACCGCTGGCCTGGGGACAAGATAACTTGTTAGTGTCGAACCTCCCGCCAGGTGTCATCAAGTAGCCACATATGGGCCGGGATTCCCTCACCAATGCCAATTTTGAGATTCGTCGTGTTGTACGGCTTGATGGGCACAAAGTCCATCTCGATGACGGTAAGGTTGTGACCATCAATCGAAAACACAAAGGTTGTGTCGACGGCCGTGTTGACAAGGATCAACATGTGTTGCATGCTTTGGTTGAAATAGAGCGTGTACTTCTCGGGCGGTTTGTTGAACCCAAACTGCCCAGTGCCGTTGAGGAGGATGTTGGTCATGGAGGGCGCATTTCCGGACTCGACCATGAGCGGCCAATCTTCGAAGACGCTGCGGTGGCTCCAGTCCGTGAGAAGCAGCGGGCGGAAGGCTAAGTCAACGGAGAAGTTGTGGGTCGACGGGCCGTAGATGGTGATGGGCCCGAGCAGACCGTCGCCGTACTGGAGCGAATAGTGGCTGTGGTACCACGCCGAGCCATACTGCAGGGCCCGGAACCGGTAAGTGAAGGAGTCGCCGGGGGCGATGGGGCACTCGGTGATGCCATTGACTCCGTCGTTCTGGAACGAGCGCAGCTGGCGGATGCCATGCCAGTGGACCTGTAAATGCGCTTGAGTTAGCATCAAATCCGTCTGCCGCTGTCGTGCTGATTAGGGTAGCCGGCGGGACATACCGACGTGCCGTTCCACCGCAGGTTGTTCTTGACCGTTATTTCTGCTCTTGTCAGCCCCTGATTTACGTTGGACATGTCACACTTGGTTCCATGGGGGGTATGTACCAATTGTGTCACCCCAGCATGCCTCTGTCAAAGGTCAGCATGTCTCCCCAATCACAAACCCCGCCCAAGGGCACTCACGAATCCAGGGCCCCGGATACATCCTGTTGAAGATCTTGCCGTGCTCCATGGTCGTCCCATCAGGAGAAATGGGCTGTTCCGACACTTCCAAATGAAACTGGTATTCAAGAACAATCCGTCAGCAGAGGCACCTGGACCAACGATATGGAGTCGGAGGAAGCTCTTACATATCTGGTCACTCCTACAGGAACCGCCGATGGGTCCTCATAGTCGGTGTCAAGGTCGAACGTATTGGTTCCATTAGTCAACCAGCACCCCCGGCTCGTGGGTGAATAGCACGACCTCCAGCTCGGGGGGAGACTCTTGGTATAGTTGCATATCAATCCTTCTCCGATGCCCTCCTGTGGGCTCCTGGGCGTGCCGATGATGGGGCTTATCACGTGACGGGCCGCAAACTCGACCTCGCCGACGTCCATGCGATGAGGCGGGTCATCCGGATGGTAAACCATGCCGCTGGAGTACTCCTGGATCATGAGCCTGTCGCCGTGGTAGAATTCGCCCGACGCGGTCTGGACGACGGGGATCGTGGGACCGTCTTCGAAGTCAACGAGAATGTCGTCGCCATGGGCGGAGGGGCTGTCATTGGCATGGCCAGGGAGAAAGGGGATTTCATCGCCAGGGACGAAGGGGACTTGGGTCGCGGCTTGGGAGAGCTCCTCGGGGGAAGAGAAGGTCAGGACGTTGAAGACCTGCACGACGCTGGTCCACACCGAAGCGAGTTTCATGGTGGACACAGTCGGCTGGACGGGTCAAGTTGGGTAAAGAGACAATTGTGTTGATTGGAAAAATTCAAATGAGCAAGTAGATGAGCTGGTTTGAATCTGGGTGAGCAGATTATGCGGATGATTTGGCTCGGGTGACCCAAGCTAAGATATAGCCCACCCGGAAGCCATCAGGTCGCGGACTCTTGAGACTCTGAGCCATCATTGCGGCAATTACGGCCTATCAGGACGTTGGCGGTCTTCAGCATTGACAGCAACACATTCTTGTCACGCTTGGGGCGAGTAAAGCAGCTTGGGCTGGCTTCATGCAGTGCCCTGCTGCATAGAACTGCAGAAGGATAGGGGATTGTGATCATGCTTGGGGGAATCGGTGACGACCTGCGTGATGGCTGGTGATCTTTTCCCCAAGCCTCTGCTAGAGGGAGGATGTGGCTTGCTGAGTTGACGATCAACACATGCTACCCACGGAATAAGTCCACGCCCCGTCAATGGAACGAGCTGAAAGATGTCTTGGGGCCGGCCCCGCGGCCACCTCGATACGTGGCCCGCTCACGGTTCGATTGACCTGTACGGTTGTACAAGTACTTGTACCTGGAACGCAAGGTTATTAGCACTGAGCTGGCCGGCACGGGCCGGTTTGGTAGGAATCAACTCTGAATCACGTCCATTCGTCTACGTAAGCCAATCTGTGCCACGTACACGGCGATTTTGGGGGGCAATTCCGCATGAGCAGAGCAGAGCAGAGCAGAGCGCGGCGTGTGTTGAACTACATGACTTCTGTCTCAGCGCCCCCTCAAGCCGCGATCCCCGTGCATTCAGTGATCTCAATGGCGTCCTGCTCTCCCCTGGGCTCGTAGCTCGGGACGAACCGGCCGACGTACTCCAAGTTCGGGTTGCCCGTCTCCTCTCCACCCGCAGCCTTCTGCAGCTTGTCGGCGACGCTAGCCCGCACGTACGCCGCATACTCTAGGTTGCCCGGGAGGATCATGTTGTCGGCAACGAGGACGGTCCCCTTACCAATCAGCCCGAGGAGCTCGTAGAGCTTGAGATCCTTGGTGTAAGAGGGCTTGTGGTGGTCGAAGAAAGCCACATCGACCTGGGTGCCTAGTGAGCCCTCGTCATGGAGGCGCTGGGTCCCCTCGGCGCCCGAGCTGACGACGACCCGGACCGTGTCCCGGAAGCTGGCAAGGTCGATCAGGCTAGCCGCCACGACGGCGAAGAGCGGGTTCATCTCGACGCTAAAGAAGCGGCTGCCCCCGGCCTGCTTGAGGGCACCGCCAAACAGGTTGGTCGAGTAGCCGATGTAGCCGCCCAGCTCGAGCATAACCGCGGGCCGGTGTTTGGCAATGAGCTCGGTAATGATGGCTCCCTTCAACTGGCTGATATTAATTAGACCGGTGTGGGACCGGGCGAAGGCGTCGATCGCCTCGTAGACTTGGTAGGATTGCCTCGCATTTGGTCCAGCTCGGGGTGGTTGTAGACGTAGTCGAGCAGGGCGACCTCGCGACCATCGCCGAACTACATGCTTGGCGGGGTTAGTTGTCTCCGATGCTAGCAAGCTTCAGGGAATTAAGCAACTGCACAGACGGGGGGAGGGGCACCTTCAAACTTCCCATCGACCTCCCAAGGCTTGTACGGCTTGTATTCAGAAGCAGCAGCCGCCATGAATGGTGTGTCTTGCTTTCCTTGGCTAGACGCTTCGCGCTAGGCAACTTAATGATCTGCGGGACTAGGGGGCAACTGCGGGATGGTGGAATGGGTGGGTGATAGCTGGCCTAGCTCTACCATGAGCTGCGACATGCGAGTGAGCTCAGCAAAGATGGCTTGTTTTGTAGTAGGCCGGATCGGGCCTTCGGGCAGAATGGACGGCGACCTCTCGATTCCGACCGCGGCCGCTGCAGAGTGCACTACAAGCTGCACGAAGGGTTTCAGTCCCCGCCCTCTGCTGCTCTGCTGCTCTGCACTTTCTGGAGCCCTCGTCAGCTGCTCGCTGAGCGCAGGAAACCATTGAATGCCAATGCATGTCGAAGAAGCGCCAATCTCGGGCTGGCAAACACCCTGATCGGCTGTATGAGAAGCGGAATTGCATCAAAATCATTGGGATGAAGTGGACTTGCACAGTACGAAAAAATATGATTCCGATTTCATCTTGGGGGGGGGGGGGGGGGGGGGGGGGGGTATGGGGGAGGGGTGCATCGACAAATTTTACAGGGTTCCGTTTTTCCAACCGTTCAGTGAAGTCACGGCCGTCTCGGCCCGTTGCGCTGATCGTGGGTTCAAATGCTGCCCTCAGTGCGCGCCAAGTTCGGTTCCCGTCTCCAAGATATTGGGCCGATACTGGCATACGATTGGCCTGTAGCCCGCCTAGCTCTAAACCCCGAAATCGACGCCACTTGCTTGGCAACTTCTCGCAATAGTGAGACACTGATCAGCAACTACAGTCGGTACTGAGCTGGCAGCACCATACGGCAGAAATGCAAACGCCAATGGCGTTGATGTCCGAATATCCACAGCACTCTAAACCACCCCTTGCAGCGCCCCTTCCCTACTAGCCAAAACAAGCTGAACAGCTACTCACTCTACGCATTCAGTCCTGGACCCTGACTCGACTTACTCTGTGACGGCAGTGGGGGCTGCCGTCAACAGTACATAAGCCACCTCAGAGTTTCAGGTTGTTGACTTGAAATTCTGGCATCCTTTTGAGGAGGTTAGCGCAATGGTATGGTGGCTCCGTCGCACGCGCCGTCACAATTTCAAGTCAACAACCTGAAACTCTGAGGTGGC
>MU863766.1:0-17955 GCA_033575675.1 Parathielavia hyrcaniae | reverse complement strand
GTTCTGAGCCGCGCTGTGGACCTTGCGTACAGCTGCAAGGAGGTCTTGCCCCATGCCTCTAGCGGTCCCTTTCTTTTCTGGGTTTGCCAGAGCCACCAATCCGTCAACTATCTTCTTGATAGCGTCAATGTCGGTAGGTGGGGGGGAGAGAGGTGGTGTCGGAGGGGCGCTTGAGTGCCGTGACCGGGCTGGTCCTCCTCCTCCCCCGTTTGTCGGAGGGGTAGGAGCGGCCATCCTGTCCCGTTCAACGTTTCGGGGACTCAGGGGTTCAGGGGCTCAGGCAGGTAGTCGTCTAGGCAACTGTGGGTGGGTCGGGTAGCTGGTTGGTCCGTGCGCCGGCGAAAGTTTTTCGGGGACGTCTGTGGCACCTCGAATCGCTCTGCTTTCCACCCCCGCTGCGACCGCGCAATAGCTTGCGCGGGCGTGCAAGCGGTGCGCTTAGTTATGGTTTTTCCAGAGCTCGCGAACGGTGTAAGTTTTGAAGATTTTGACCACGCAATCAAGAATCGCTTTTTTGGGTCCCCATTGAAGACTAGGTACTAAGAATACACAAAAAGAACAAACTCAATGCTACTAGGGAACCTCACAAACCTCCGTCATCCGCCCCTCCGTTGGCACCGCCGCAACGCCCACCGCCTCCGCCTCCCTCTCCAACCCCGCCTCCCCTTCGCCCCCCGACCCTCCACTTCAAAGCCAGCGCCCTACTCCGACCCCTTGAACCTGCGATTGAACTCCTCAACCGCGACCGCAATCATGCGATAGATGAACGTCCTCCCGCTCTCCTCGCTGATGGGTATGAACGGCCCGTTCGTCCCGCCCCTCAGCGTCAGGCTCAGCCCCGTCCGCTCCTTGGCAATCGTCTGCACGTCCTTGAGCGGTATGTCCCACTCGGTCTGCAGCCGGCGGCTGCGGATCAGCAGGATGCGCGCGTACGTCACTATGACCACCATGTCCTCGGTCGGCAGCTCCAGGTGCGCAATGTAGGCCTCGTCAAAGTACTTGCCGTTGTCCACCTGCTTGAGCCAGCTCTGGCCGAGCGCCTCGCGCTGCGAGTAAGGGCGGACGACCCCGTCGGTGGGAATGTGCCGCGGCAGCCGCACGCGGTCGAGCTCGCTACCGTCAAACACCGTCGTCGTGTTGCGCACGCCCTCCGACACGTTGGACGCAAAGTCGAGCACCCCGATGGCCGGCTTCGTCGCGAGTCCCACCACGCCCTTGCCGATGCCCTTGAAGAAGCCCAGCGCGCCCTCCTGCTCGGCGCCCTCGAGCGGCTTGCGCGCGAGGCCGCCGACCCCCGACGCCACCGAGGTGAAGAGGCTGTTGGCCCCCGCCGTGACGCCAAACAGCGCGTGCTTGGGCCGGTTGCGGGCCCGCGTGATGCGCCGCCGGTCTTGGAACTGCTTGTCCAGCGTTGCCGCTGCGAGGCCTTTGGCGAAGCTGCCCGTGACTTTGGAGAACGAGTCGCTGAAGCCGTAGACCGACTTCTTGAAGAAGGACCCGGCTCCGCGGGCGAGGCCCAGCCCAAAGTCTTCGGGCTTGTCCGACATGATTAGACCCTGGTACGGCTCGTAAAAGATGTCGGCAAAGCCTGAGCTGATGTTGTTGAAGAGCCCGACAGGGTTGCCGAGGAAGTCGGCACTGCCCAGGATCTTGTGGATCTGGTACAGCGCCTCTTGGCTGTAGTGGTTCGAGATGTTTTGTATCAGCACCGGGATTGAGACGCGCACGTTCTCCAGCATCAGCGCGTTAAACCGCACGGGAGCGTCGTTGATGTTGCCTAGCGCCATGGTCATGACGTTGAAGAAGAACATAATGGGGTTCTTGGACGACGTCTTGTCTTCCACGTTGACTCTCTCGGTCCGGACAAACGAGAGGTCGAGCTGCATGGGCTGGATGTTGAGCACCTCAAAGTAGATGTCCCGGCCCGCTTGCTGCTGCTTCGGCTGCGGTATGTCGATGTTGTCATCGCACAACCTGTCCTCCTCCTCGGTCGTCGACCAGGAGGCGCCGGGGATCTTGGAGAACTCCAACACGGCATAGATGAAATCCTCATCAAGCTCCACAGTCATCTCTTGCACCAGAATGGTGGCGTACTTGATGTACTCGACGCCGTACGACTCGTCCTTGACCCGGGTGACCATGGCGTGGAGTGAGGGGTGTGCCTCAATCTCCTGCGCCCTCTTTGGAACCACGCTGGGGTAGAGGATCATCGGAAAGATGCCGCCGTAGAGTTGGTTGTCGATCTGGATCCACTTCACCGCCAGGCTCACCGTCTGGTACATGGGCGAGTCGCTGTACCGCAGCTGCACGTCCCTGAAGGTGAGGTACGCCAGCTCCTTCAGTTGGGAGTTGACGAGCGAAACACCGATGCCAGAGAGCCTCAGCTGCGCCCTGAACGTCGTGTTCGTGTCGAGCTCCTTCGCCTCGAAGCCTTCCCGGCTGCTGGTGGACCCCGCGTTGGACCGCTGGCGGTACAGACTCTTTGATTGTTTGAAGTTGGACAAGATGAGCGTCTGCGTCGGCCCGTCCGCCGTGACGTTGATGTCGATGATCTTTGCCTGGCCGTTGGTGCCGACAAACTTCATGGGTAACAAATTGCCAATCTCCTGCAGCTTGACATGTCGCTCCTTGCCGTACGCACTGATGCACACCTCCTTGTGCTTGGCCGCCGGGAAATCCCAAGCGTACGGCATGATGCTGCGCGGTGGGAGACGGTACCTGACGGGCCTCCAACCGGAGTGGTCCTCGGTGGCATCCTCGTCGATGTTGGGGTTGGCCTGGTAAAACGTGAACTCGGTGTCGCTCTCGTTGCGCATCGAGAACGGCCAGTTCCTGTGCTCCAAGCTGAGATTCAGGAAGATGGTGGCCTCTTCCATGAGGAGATCAACCCGAACGAGCCGTTGCCGTTGACCAGGCCGGGCAATTTTGAGATGGGTCGTGCCAATGTCCGAGATGTTGAAGGGCGCCGTCCATTGGGTGTCGACGCCGGGGTAGCAGAGACACAGCTGCTTGACGTGCCCCCTCTGAAGGTAGTGCAGTGGCCGGAAGGACCCGCTCTTCAGCGACATCAGGCTGGACGAGCTGGGCTCGCGGACATTGATGTCCTCTCCCAGCTTGTTCTGGATGACGTATCTTGGCGCCAGCGTCACCGTCTTGACCATCTTGTATTTGCCCAGGCCCGAGTCGACCGTGATGCCGAGGTGGATCTCTGCGTTCTTGCCGGCCGACTGGAGCTCGACTTCGGTGGTGCTTCCGATGGCGTCGAAACTCTGCGGTTTGCTCCATTCCGAGTCACCAGCCTTCATCACGGCTCGGTTCCTGTGGTCATCGCTGTTGAACGAGAACATCAATGGCCGTGTCTTGTGCCCGTTCCCATCTCCCAAGTCAATAAGCTCCTGACCCGCCGCAGCCTTCGCGTGCTGCACAAAACCCTTGGAGCGGATGCTCACATCCAACCCCGTCTTGTTGAGGACGACATAAGGGCTGTAGATCGTGACCTTGAACGCGCCGCCGCTGTTGGGAATACGGAAGTAGTGCAACCTGAGGTTCAGCGCCATGCCGGCATCATCGCGACAGACCAGGTGCGTTTCCTTCTTGAAGTCGTCGGTCGCGCCGGCATTGATGATGGCAAACTCGCTAGGCTTGAAAGGGGTATCTTGCATGTCGACGCTCAACAGCAAGAGATGGGAAAGCTCGACAACATGCACGGGGCTGACGCCTCCTTTGCGGAGGAAGTTTGACCAGTCCTTCTTCGTGTTCTTGTCGTAAATGCGGTACTTGAAGTCGTACGGCAGCAAGTTCTCGAGCGTAACCGGCGCAGACAACTTGATCCGCATGTAGGGATAGTTTCTGTGGATGTCAGCTCCGCTCTTCGTGTCAAAAGGCCACCGTTACTGCTCACTTGGTCATTGGATTGGCCTTGTCCCAGCGCGTGGACATCTGGAAGTAGAAAGGCTCGCCATGCTCTCCTTTGCACATCAGAGTCTTGGTCGGCCGCCTAAGCAGATCTTTCCACCAGAGCCTGTCATTGCTCCATCCGTAGCCGAAGCCAGGATCCGGACGGACGAGCAGGCTCTTCAAATAGACTGCCCCAACTGGAGCCGGCCTGCTCTCGCCAGGAGCGATCTTTTCAATCTTGAGCAAATGACCCTCGTGGGCATCATAGACACCGAGCTCGACTGGGAGATCGGTCTCGTTCTCGACGAGCAGCGGGCTGCGCAGCGTCACATATTTGATGTTGTCGGTGCCCAACTTGATGTCCACGAGGAGCTTGTGCAGCACGCCATCCCTCTTCGGCTTCAGGTTGGACAGGAACTCGCCCTCGCGCGTGAGTCGGATGTTCTTAACCATGTCAAAACCGCTGCCCTCAAGCTGCACCGACACATTGTTTGCGCTGGCCGTCTCGGTGATGAGGCTCTCGCGCATCTTCTCCCAATCCTCAAAGCTCCAAGGTACTTCTTGTCCGTCCTCTAGGCGCAGGGATGTTGTCTCAGTGCTGCTCTGCCGCTTGGCATAGAGTACCACGTCGAAACCGGTGTAGTTCCGGATCCGGTAGGGCGCCTCAACCCCACGAGGTTTGCTCAGAACGTCCTGGTCCTGGGCAAAGAAGGCAAACGACTTGGAGAAGAGGGCGATGCTGGCGGTGGTGACGGTCACGTCGAAGTTGCGTTTGGACGACACGTCCACCGACATAACCCCGGTCTTCTGGTCCCGCGCGACTCCGAGCCCAACCTGCCAAGGCTCGATCAGGGGCTCCCAGGCAGACTTGGCGAAGTTGTAGATGTTTGTGTACATCTCGATGGCCGTTTCCGCTTTCAGGTTTGACGACCAGTTCTTGGCGCTGGCCGTGAAGTTCTTGACGCTCATGTCGAGAATGGGAAGTTCGTGTATGTCGCCGAGAAGCACAACACGGACGCCATCAGCGGTGAGAGTTAGCTCTTCGTGTCTTGGCGGCGGCTTGACGACGTCGTGGGGAGGCGGTGCTGCACCCTTCTGCATGACGCTGCCCGCGCTCTTGCTCGCTCGCCTTGTTCTTGCAGCGGATGTCGACAACGCCTTGCTGCTTGCGGTTTTCTGCTTCGGGCCAGGAGCCTTGAGCTGCTTCGCCTTTTGTTCCGATGCCGTGGCCTCCTTGTTGACGACGGCACCGCCTGAGAGCTCCGAGGCCTTAGTTATTGTCTGCATGACAAGGAGGATATCTCGGAGCGACAAACGGAGAACCAGCGGCTCGATATTAGCGTGCAGCTTGGTCATTGTTGGCTGCGAGGTGTCCATGGACATTTGGATGGAAAAATCATCAATGATTCTCAAACGCGAGTCATCAAACCGGTCCATGCGGCAAAGGAACATGCCGCACTGCGAGACCTGGAATGTGAGGGCGTGCTGCTGGGACAAAACCACTTGCTTCGTTCCCAGGACGATCGCTTCCGAGTTGGAACTCAGCGGGTTGGCGATCAGGATGACCTGGGCATCAACCACGTTGACCCGGTAGGCCAGGGTAATCTTCCCCTCATCCTTCCGCGGCTCGGGCTCGGGCTGCTGGCTGATGGACCGGGGGGTGGCCTGGCTGCTGCTACTCTCTGAGTGCCGCCCAGATATGTTGACCTGCACCGAATCCGTGTCGCTTATCTCCTCTTGGCTCTCCAGTGGGCTTCTCTCAGGAAGATCCGGTTCGACCACTTGGGTGCCAGTCATGACGAACTTGTGAATCGCGAAGAGGTAGTCAAGCGCAAAGATGAACCGGGGGCTGTCGATGGCGACCATGGCAATAACGTTTCGATCCTTGCCGCCAGACATGGTGATGCTGGCCATCAGCTGCTCGACGCTGTTGTTACTGCTCGTCATGATGCGCCGGAACTTGTTTGTTTCTCGGTGGCGCGTGTCGTGAATGGTGAGAGCCTGGATAACAAACTCGGCTTCCAGGCTGCCGTTTGAGTCCATGCGGGTCTTCAGGCGGCTGCCATTGAGACTGAACTTGGACAAGCTGGCGGCATCGGGGTCACCGACAGGTGCGTCTTCGGACGAGTTGATCAGCTCCAAGCCAATCTCATTCACCGTCAAAACGAGGTCCAACTTCGTCCAGGCCTCTCCGTGAGTGCCGAGTTCCGGGCTCATGTCGACCAGCTTCTCCGCTCCGCCGCCGCCGCCGCCATAGCCCGGCATGGTCTTAGCACGCGCGAGCGTGGCACCACCAACATCCCGCTCGGCCTCTGCCGTGTGCTGTTCGACATCGCCGGCCAAAACAGCAGGGACGGATCTGGAAATTTCCATGAGAGCGCGGAGCTGGTATGAGGTGATGCGTAGGTTGAAACCAGTCATGGAGCCTTCAATCTCTAAGTCCGGCCGCTTGACAACATCCTTGTGCTCGGCATACGTGATCTTGAAGCCGAGGTCGACATCCTCGATGAGCTGCAACTCCTCTTCCTGGTCCTCGCTGTAATGGAAGTTGGACGTCAACCGGATGTTTCGAATGCCAGCAGAGAGCTTCATGCCAATCTCCGAGTCCTCCGAGTCGTCAAGCGGGACGAACTTGTTCTGTGCGTAGATTTCTCCGAGATAGGCTGTGATGACATCCCTCTTCGGCCTCTCTGGGAAGACGACGCGGGGGAAGACAACGATGGGCGTCTTGACTACAACATCAAACTTGATACGGCTTTGGCTTTGCTGCAGTTGGTTGGCCTGGTTCGCGGCGGCCTGACGTGCAGCATTGTAAATGGCCTGCATCTTGCCAAACTTGACGAGAAAATCGACGATCTTGCGGAAGGGCTCCTCAACAAAGTTCACCTTGACCGAACCGGCCCGCAGATAGATGGACGAGTCGTAGCCGGGGTACTTGTCGAATTTTGTGGGATCAAATGTCTCATATCGGAAATCGGCGAGTTCGTCTCCCTGAATCGTGACAAGTTGGCGCAAACTCGAGTCCCGAGCGACGCCGAGGTTGACGTCGTCTACCAAGCTCAGGTCTCCAAGCTTCGTCCAGACTCGCATGGACCGGCCGAGCAGGAAGACTCCGACATCAGCATGGTTGAACGACAAGGTTGCTAGCCGGATGCCGTCGTTGTTGAAGATGAGTCGGATACTCTTGAGGTCAACCTTGACCCTGATGGCCCCACCCTCGGGTTGCTCGACGGGCAATGGGGGTTCTTTTTCGACATCCTGCTCCGAATCCTGGTCCGTGAGAAGTTTGGAAGCAGCGCCGTTAGCGGGCGGGTTATTGGTGAAGGTGATGAGGATGAAGTCGAGTAGAGTGAGTAACGTTTTGCGCGTCACGACCAGGTTGATGGTCGAAATGGCAACATCGACGTTCATTTCGATCCCTTCGTACACCGGCATGAACTCGGGAGACTCTTTCTTGACTCTGACAAACTTGACGTGCACCAGATCCTTCGCCTCTCGGCGGTCCTCGACATCTCCCGACGACACGATCGCCTTGAACTCGGCAGGTGGGTTCTCAACGAAGTCATCGACAGTGACAGAGCCGAGCGAGACCTCGGCCCCCATGTCGAACGGTCGGAGATGGAATTCGACGGCAAAGTGCTCGGCGACAAGCTCGACAAGCAACTCGTCAAGCCTCTTTCTGTCGGGGTCGCTGCGGTACAGCGAGCCCTTGAGCTTGTCCACGGTGAATTTGAACTCGAAGATGCGTTGCTGTATCTTCAGCTGTTCACCGGATGAGCCGTCCTTGGCATCCTCGAACTTGTCATCGTGGTCGTCAAGGTCATCATCTTCAATGATGATTGCTTCCTGCTGCGTGGTAAAGGGGAGGAGGGGTGCTGAGATCCTTCTCTCGCTCCACCTCCGTGGCCGGGATGACGCGCTGCTGGCGAGGCGAGGTCTTTTCGTTCCTGGTGCGTCCTGGGGCGGCGTGGGCTGGTTGTCCCCAAACTTGGGTATCGCAACGTCGATAATCCGCATGAGCGTCTTGTACTTGGAATCCGACGCGCTCACTTGAAGTACAGGCATGTGGCCAGAGACCTTGAGCTTGGTGAGGTTCGGGGCCTTGGGGAGGATCGAAGTCTCGACGACAAAATCCACATTAATCTTGTTGACAATGTGAAACATGCGCTGGTCGTCCTTTTCCACCAGCTGCTGCTTTGTTTCCTCTACCGACGGACCAATTAAGACTTGAGTGGATGTTAACTGAACAAGGAACCGGTCGTACATAAGGGATTCGAGTCGTTTGAGGTCCTCGTCGGTGTACGTCTGCCGCTGCTTGGATTCGAATTCCTTGGTGGTCTCCTTGTCGACAAGCTCACTGTTGACACTGATATGGCCTGCGTCGAGGATCACGCATGGCGCGCTCCTGCTGGTGATGGTTTCGGGCACGATGATGAGAGGAGCCTGAAGGTCCAGCTTGGCATTGACAGTCTTGTGTTCCTCGAGCGCAAACTGGAGCCCGGCTCTTGTTTGCTCCCGCAGCCCTTCAACGGTGGCGCCGGCGGTCTCCATCAGCGCGTTGATGGATTCCATGTGGCGCTCAGGGGGCCTGAAGAAGTCGGCAACTCCAATCACAACATTGGGGTTCCAAACAATCTCGAGTGGGTTGAGCTTGGCCGTCAATGCGATGTCGCCTTGCTCGTCCAAAGGGTTTTGCTCCAGTTGGAACTGGAAGAAGGCTTCTTCACGGGTCGTCTCGAGTTCGGCCATGGATAGCCGCTTGTCTGTGTCGCGTGTTGGCGCATCCTTGACTCGAACAATCTCCTTGTACAAGCTCTTGGGAGTCGTGCCGTCGTTGACCCGGAAACCGCCCAAACTGAGGTCCGCGAGGAATGAGTCGAGCCGCTTGAGGCCCTTGGCTTTGAAAACGTCAAAGTGAATGCTGATCAGGTCCCTGGCATTCTCGTGCGGGCTCTGCTTAAGCGTGAAGCTGCCAGTGCTCAGTGAAGTCTCAATATGCATCTTGACCGTGTCCCTGGGTTGGTCGACGTCGGCGGCGAGCGCAGTCTTCTCGTCCCAGTCGATGACTTCGTAGAGCTCTTTGCGCTGCTCCTCGGTGATCTGGATGTTTTCCGTCTCGTCCTGCTTCTCTTCATGGTGTGGTTTCGCACCCCACGCCCATGACAGCCAACCCTGCTGTTGCTGTTTCTGAGGCGGTGGACGGTTCTTGAGCGCTTCGGCATTCTCCCGCTTGAGCTGATTGCGGGCCAAAGAGCGCCAGAAGCGGAGATCCTCGTAACTGAGCTTCCATTCCAACTTGTTCATATCATCGCTCTCTTGTGGAGACAAGGGCTGGTTCTGCTTCGTCTTCTTGAACAATTCGATGTACCGGCGCCTGTCATCTCTGCGCTCGCGGAAGTAATCCCAGGACCAGCGACGGTTCCGCTCGTGTATCTTTCCAATGACGGCGTCGCCGGCGAACTTGAGCCACGCTCGTGGGTCCTCCTTTGGCGTCACGCCCTTGGGTTGGTACTTCTTGTACTCTTGATGGCGGATGAAGTAGTGGAACAGATCCACCATCATCAGAGCATCGCGGTACTGCTGGTCGTCCAGCACCAAGCCGATCTCGTCAAACAGCAGATTTGCCTTGAACTTGGGCACCTGGGGCTTTCCTGTCTTGTCAAGTTCGATCTTTGCTTGGCCGGAGACAGGTTTCAGAATGAACTGGTGGCTGTGAGATGGGTCGCCGTCACTCCTCACGATCATGGATTTGAAGCTTTCCAGCATCTGGTCATGTGGTGTGAGCTGAACTCCTGGGGTGTGTGCCTCGCGTCCCGGCCCCATGAGCTTCGTGTCCGTATTCCAGTACACGGCCAATGACTCCAGCGTGGCTCGCTTGTGTGTCGTGCTGGTAGAGGACTGGATGAAAGCGGGGGTCCACTCCCCGTCGGTGCTGACGGCACTGAACTCCTCGAGCGTGATGCCCAAGGCGAAAGGGTGGCCCGGGGCGGATATGGCATCTTCGTAGCGGACGTGGATGTTTTTGACGGTGACCTGCAGATTGTCGACGATCTTGGTGACGAGGCTCTCGGTGAAGCTCTGAGTGCGCTTTTGCTCCTCAGGGCTGAGACCCTCCTGCGACCGCTCCTTCAGCAACTCGGCCGAGTCGAGCTTCTCCATTTTTATCCGCTGTTTCCGACGATCCTCCTCTTCTTCGTTGTACTCGGCCTCCTCCTTGGGAGAGGCGAGCAGAAAGACATCCTCGATGAAGATCTTGACGGGTGCGCCGCGCAAGTTGGACCACGGGATGACCAGTGTGAGTTCGCCGAGGTGTCCTTCAACAACGTTGATGGGCAACTTGAGTTGGTCGAGCGCTTCGCGGCGCAGCTCCAGATTGCGGAGCTTGACGTCTCCGGACCAGATGCCGACCTTGAGCTGTGTTGGGTCAAAGTTCTTGACGTACATCCCCAAGAAGCGGTTCAGGAGGCCCGCGACGAGGCCTTCAAGCATCTTGGCTGTAGGGTGCCGTAAACCGGGCCGGGATCGTGGAATAGGCGTCTATCGCGTGGATACTTTGTGCTTCATCTGCGGGGTTGAGGCCGGGAAGAAATCAGAAGATTGGGCCGTCGGCGTGCTTGGATCGAGGTTCGCTTTGCGTCCAGGGAGTCGTTACTTGCATGCCAAAGCCTCCGGGACAGTCGGAATTGTCGGCGTTCGGTGATTGAAGCTTTGACGTCTAGGTAGGGTGAGTTAGCGAGGTCTGCGGAGATCGCCGCACCAGCGAAAGGCGAAGCGAGCCAAGAACTCACAGGTGGAAGCGTGGAAACGGCAATTTAAGAAACAAAACCGCTATGAGGGAATGTAGAGAAATCTCTTAGGTGGCAGTATCAGAGGATAGACTGCAGCGGTTGTTGGAGTTAGAAGGGGGGCGTGGTGATGGCAGCGTCGGGCTGGAATACCAAACCCTCGCGGCTTGCTGATGACGATGGAGGGTCGTGGCCTTGCAACAAGTTCCATGTCAAGGCCCATGATCCGATGTTGCTGCCCGGCCCACATTAAAGCCCGAAGCTCGGGCCGCTGTGCAGCCAGTTGCAAAGCGCCCCCCTCTGCTTCCCCGCCATTGCTTGGCGGCTTCAGCACTCCGCACAATTTCGAGGGTGTTGTATTGTACAAACACAGTGACGTCATGGCAGGAGCTCTCGGCCGCATCAAAAATCGAACTTGGAATGCCGACAAGCCGGCGTACCACAACCTGGGACATGTATGCAACCCGGTTGGCAATACTTCACAGCCAGGTTATGGACTCCCGTGGTGTTCTTCGTTTACAGTCCGATAAAGCAAGCGGATGCTTCTGGGGTGCAATGTTTCCGCCCTCCATCTCATCCAGAACCGTTCGAAACGCACCTGCTATTTCCGACTGTTTGCATCCGTTGCTGGCAGCCAGGCGACCCTAATCTTCCATCATTGGCGACATCTTCGAGTTTCTTGCGATTCAAGCTCCATTTAGCGTCCAGTGCTTTCTCTGCTCCGTTCCACGATGCTCTCGACCACAATGCGCGCGGCACGGCCACCGTCGGTCCGCGCTGCCCCTCCGGCTGTCCTTTGGAGTCGACCACTTCGAACCTATCCATCTGCCCCATTCGAGGCTAGAGTCCCTTCTTCACATCCTCGCTGCTCTAAAGCAGCTTCGAGCCACTGCCATTTTCGAATCCCGGCCCGCACCATTTCCACGAAGCCTCCGCTGCAACCCAAAGGGATCGACCGCGAATTCGAAAAGGAAGTGGCCCAGAAAAAAATCCCAGCCCGCCCAGAGGAGGTGTCAACCACCTCAACCGTCCGGAATGTGCTTGAGAGCAGTCCACCACAGCCAGGTGCCCAGGTAGACGTCATGGGGGATCTGAAGAATGATTTGGTCTGTCCAATTCTGGCTCCTTTGGTTCCGTTTCCAAGCTAATCATATCGGCACCCACAGCACACGGTCAAAGATACTTTCGCCTTGGCTACAGTTCCTCGAGAGGCATACGGCCTCGGCCTCGCCGGCACGCTGCCTTATCTCGCAACCTCGCTCTCCACCGTCTTCCTCTCGTGGAACCTCAACACCGAATGGCCCTCGCAATCGGCCTTTCTCAACACCATCCTCCTGAACCCCGAATCCGCTACCCATTGGCTGCAGTTCCTCGAGCCTATCCAGGTCGGATGGGGCGCCGTTCTCATCTCGTTCCTCGGCGCCATACACTGGGGACTGGAATTCGCCGAGAAGCAGGCCTCGCACGACCGGACACGTCTCCGATACGCCGTGGGCGTCCTCGCGCCCGCCGTGGCCTGGCCCACCATCTTCTTGCCCGTCGAGTGGGCGCTGACGACGCAGTTCGCCGCCTTTTGCGCCCTGTACTACGCCGACTCGCGCGCGTCCGCCAAGGGCTGGGCGCCGCCGTGGTACGGAACCTACCGCTTCGTCCTAACGGCGGTCGTGGGCGTCGCCCTGCTAATCAGCCTAGTCGGCCGGGCCAAGGTGGGCGAGGGTCACACTCGCCTGTCGAAGGCCGATTTGAAGGAGCGGCTACATAAGAGGCCTGACGAATCCAAGGACTATCACGACTGGGCCAAGGAGGAGCAGGCGGAGAAGGAGAGGATGAGGCAGGAGAAGAAGAGGGAAGAGCAGAAACGGAAGGAGGCGGAGAAGAAGGCCAAGGAGGAAGAGGGGAAGAAGAATCAGGAGAATGAGAAGGCGAGCGGTGAAAAGTCCGGGGAGGAAAAGAAGGAGAGCGAGGAGAAGAGCCCCGAAGACAAGAAGGGCGATGAGTAGGAGGGTAATATGCGTTCCGAGCCAGACAACGAAGATTCTGGAGTCAAGGAGAACGAAACGAGCTTGGGGATGTGCGTCTGGTCAGACGGGAGTTTGAAGTGTAGGAAACCATCACCGTTTTTTCAACCGGTGGAGAGTCCAAGGCCTGGTTTCTGCATTCCGTTTATTTTTTTCATCCACAGTTCTCTAACGTTATTGGTTTTCTGCGTTTTGGATACGCAGCATCCACGGCAGGGGAGGGTATGCTACGAGTTTTGTATCACCAAATTTCTACAGCACCTTTTCTCAACACCCAACGCCGCCCTTCCGCTTCATGTTAGCGAGGCTAAAGATTCACGATTTCCGTGACAAGTCCGAGTCAGCCCTTTCCTCCCACAGGTCAGTCGCAGAAACAACGTCCGACTTGACGCCAGTCCCGTCTAGTCACCAACTCCCAAGCCCTGGACGCTTGATGGGAAGGAGGAATGGTAATGGCAGACTGGGACCTCAGGAGTTATCGAACAGCTTTTTTCAGGAAAGGGAAAGGGGGGATACTCGCACCGCAGTTTTCGCTTGGGTAATGCTCCTGACAGGAAAGCATGACCCAGGCAACGGCGCAAGACGACACTTCAGTCTTCATTAACCCAGCATTCAACTTCCTTTCCCCCATTTCTCTGTCATTCCGCTACCACACACTTGAGCACCATCTGAGTTTCGGGCTGGCCACTCTCGTCTGACCCTATTGATATTTGATTACGCCCGCTTCCACCGTTCCTAGTCCCGGCGCCGATACCCTGTTCGCTCTCGGTTTCCTACATTAAACAACCCGTCTTAGTAGCATTTCTGAGGGACGGATATTCCAGCCCAGATATGTTTCGCTTGCTGGGGGTGGGCCAGACTGGCCTCAGACAAGACCCCCTTTCCACCCCCGGCCCTTACGGCTTGCCTGTGCGCTTCGCGGTGCGCCTCGCCGGGACAAAGGGCTTCAAGATCTACGGCGCCAACCCCAAGGAGCCCCTCCACTACATCGAAAGCCACACCCAACACCTGGTTCTCCACGACAGTGGTCACAAGAAGGACAAAAGCCCGCCTTTGGTGTCGATCCAGTCGAACTGGCCATCCTGGTCCATACTCCCAGTCGACAACGACGTCCCCGCCTTCACCATCACAGTGCATAACAATGACAGCTTCAATGCCGATCCGACACCAGACGATGCCAGCGGCGAAGCCACCCCCGACAATATGACCATCAACTCTGTCAACGCCAGTGGAGAGGTTGACATCAGCAGCAATGGCGAAGCCCCCGTCGAGAACAACTTCACAATCAGCCTGCACCACACCCGCTGCCGGCCAGTGACATTCCAGTTCCAAGTCCCCATCCCAGACCCCAACGACGGCACAACCACAACCCTCGAGACCTTTGAATGGCGCCGCGCCCCGCACTCCTGCCACGAAACGCGCAGCATCCGCAAAAAGACGCTCCCGTTCACAGAAGCCGGCGACGAGCGCCCGCCTGAAGAAAAGTTCGTCTACGCCCCCTCGGGCTCCATCTTAGTGCGCTTGGACAACAACAACAACAACAACAACAACAACAGCAGCAACAACACTCCGACACACCCCGCCACCTCCCCAGACCGCAACACTAACACCCAGCCGGTGGGCTTCACGGCGCAGGGCGAGGGCATCGTGGCGTCGCTGACCAACTCGCGCGACTACCGGGCGTGGTACTACTTCCAGTTCTGGGGCGCGGGGGCGACGGGGGAGCTGGGCGAGGTGTTTACGCGCGTGGCCGTCATGAGCGGGCTGGCGGTGTGGCAGGACGAGGCGGACGAGCAGGCGCGGCGCAGGAAGGCTGGCCCCGCGGGGGTCTGGGGGAACGTGGCCGGGCGCGAGGTGCACGGCTTGACACCCGTCAAGGCGTTTGGCGTGCCGCGGAGGGGGGATTCGGGCGTCGGGGGGTCGACCCGGTTTGGGATTGGCGGAGTGCACTTTGTGCAGCATGGGGATCTGAAGCCGGGGCATTTGGCTGTGCAGTGTGGGCGGCTGTGAGACTCGCAGCGAGTCAGGCACGGTGGTGTCTGGGTATGGGGTTGTGGTGTGTCAAGTTTCTTCTAGTCCTGTCAGTCCTAGAAAGTCAGTTTAGCCCGCAGTTTGCTTGTAAATCTTCTTTATCCGCTCAAAAAGGCCCAAAACTGGTCGCTCTGAGGACAAGAAACCGCCCCCTTTGAACAACAACGAAGCCAAGAAGATGTCGCTATTGTGGGGAGGCCGTGAACGTGAATCTGGAATTAGTACGGCTCCGTATTCCACTTTCATCTTGGGTCGACTTGCTGACTCAGCAGATTTCAGGTCACGTGCAGGAACGTTTTCTGATGATTAAAACGGTAGGGAACGCGTTCGCGCTCAGTTTTCACCTCTCCGTTTTCCAATTCCGTTTTCTGACTTCTGCTCTGGTGTGGATCTAATGTCGCCTTGTTGTGACCTGGCAAGCACACTCGCGATCTCTATGACAAGCTGAAGCGAAGAGAGGCTTGTGTCTTGGCACAACTCCGAACCGGTATGGCGAGACTGAACGGCTTTCTGTGCAGGATTGGAGCGGTCGAGTCAGACCTCTGCCCCTGCGGCCAAGCGAGGGAAACAGTGGAACATTTTCTGCTGCGATGCGTGAGATGGACAGCCCTGAGGGAAGACATGCTGCGATGTACAGTGACAAGACGAGGGAGCCTCTCATTCTACCTTGGAGGGAAAGTTCCTTCGGACCCAAAGGTGTGGTCACCAGACATGAAAGCAGTGAGGACTATGATCAAGTACGCGATGGCGACAGGGAGATTGGATGCAGATGAGGAACAACGAAGACTGGATCAGTCGCAATAGGGGAGCTCACTAACGCCACACAGCCTCAATCAGCAGATCCCGCTTTACACAGTAGCTGCTGAAGATGGGACGCTGAACACTTGGAGAACGTAACCTCCAAGACGATCTGCTATCAATCAAGGCAAGAGGCAAAAGGTATTGGGAAGCTTTGCGCAAAGGGCAACTTAAAGGGCTTGTGCGAGATCATGGGAAGAAGCGGACGAATCGTATGTAGTTAGCGTGCCAAGGCCCTTTAGGCTCAGTGCCTCCGGGCGGAATAAAATCCATCCATCCATCCATCCAGTGCGGGGCTTGTGCGAGACCATGGGAGAAGCGGACGAATCGTATGTAGTTAGCGTGTCAAGGCCCCGTTGAGCATGGTGATCGACATTCCTGCCACAGGCTTCCAGGTCTGGGCGTGGTCGGAGCATGCCATTTGACAGGTTGCCTCTCACGGGTTACCGACCTGGGCGGGACCAGGACTCGAAGGGGACGCTGGGGCAGATGCGGGCCAGCGTTCCCCTAGGGTGCCATCGCAGATTTTCCTGTCCAGGGCCCCAGATCGTGTCGGCCAGCCTTTCTTCAAATGGCAGGTTGATGCGGCGGCGGCGCGCCGTTCGCGATGGTCTGCATTCCTGCCCTCGTCCCTCTCGGTGTCCAGCTTAGGAATGGCGTTTCAATTCCCAGGACGGGGAAGCGATTCTGAGGAGTCTAGCATCCAGCTATAACTAGAGCGTCTCGGGATGTTGTGAACAAGACCTGTTCAGCAGCCAAGTCAGTCGCCGAGCTCTGTGTCTTAGCTGCCTTCAGCATGAAGTTCTCGAGTGTTTTCTTTCTCGCCTCGTCGGTGCTGGGTCTCCCTTCCCACAGCGAGGCAGCTCCGTCCTCTCTGGTCCAAAGGCAAACCGCCAACCAACTCACCGACCAGTATCTCTACAGCATCACTCTTCCCACCTTCACTTCCAGGCGCAACGCCCGCAACCCGCCCTCCCTGATCTGGGACTCGGACGGGTGCAGTTCCTCCCCGGACAATCCGTTTGGCTTCCCCTTTGTCCCAGCTTGCCATCGTCACGATTTTGGTTACCGCAACTACAAGAACCAGAACAGGTTCACGACTGCGGGGAAGTTGAGGATCGACAACAACTTCAAGACCGAGTTAGCTGCCCTCCTTCCCGGTACTTTTCCGATGGTGTAACTAATGTGGTTGTCGTAGTCTGTACAACCAGTGTCGTTCGGTTAGTGTGAGAGGGGTCTGTGAAGCCCTGGCAGAAGTATACTATGCCGCTGTGAGGGCCTTTGGCGGAAGCACCCAGGGCAAGCGTGACGAGGACCTGGTCCGGGAGTATGAGGAGAAGGTGGCCATCTACAACAAGCTTGTGGCCGAGGCTCAAGACAAGGGTGAGCTGTGGCGGCTGGATTGAGGGTAGATGTCAGACTGCTTCATGGCAACACCTCTGTATTGAAATGTCCTTGGAGAACAACTACCAAACACTGCCCAGAACTAAGATAAGCCGACACTGCCTGTAGCGAGTGAATTCAGGGCGGCTTCTTTGAGATTGCTGACGAATACTTTAGAATTTTCACGCTTCAACAGCGGTCGTAGGCTCCGTCCTCCTTCATGCACCCAGGGTCATGGACTTGGGAGCCATGGCCTGCCACACGGGCGGGTCCGTGAAAGCCTTGAACTTTTGGTCGTGCCACTCCTTGGCCGTCACGTAGCGGCCCTCGCTGTCCATGAACATAGTGTCGTCCTCGGCCCGGAGAAAGTAGGCGATCGAGCAGCGAGCCTCGGTTGGGTCGAAGGGCACCACGCGGTGGATGCACGACTGGAACTTCATGCCGCTGGCAAACCGGAGCGAGTCACCGACATGGACAAAGGCACATCCGGGCCTGGGCTCGACGAAACCCATCTCGCGGGCGCCGCACTCGCCGGGCGGGCGGATCTGAAGGCCCCACTGGTCGCTGAAGAGGAGTGTCAGCGAGCTGATGTCGGTTTTCTTCTGGTGCCCGATCTTGCTCTGGCCCGTCGCCTCAGCCGGGAGGTAGTGCATTATTATTATTATTAATCTTACACCGCAGAGGCTTATGCCTCGCTCAGCTAGAGCAAGCGGTCCCTCCTCGTTGCTTTACATGCAATGCATCCTCTCCCGTGCTGCGCCTTCACAGCGCAAGTGCTGTGTAGGCGTTCCCTGTATACCCTCTATCCAACAGTCCGGAACTCATCCTTCCGGCTTGGTGACGACGGTGCTGTGGGTGGCCATCTCGGCCTTGTGCGTCACTCTAGCGCGCAGCGTGGGCTGCGTGCCGATGGTTTTGGCTCAGCGCTAGAGCCCTATGCGTCTCCCCCTCCTCCTCCTCCTGTTGGCCTCTCCTAGGTCCTCCGTCTCCCTGTCTGGCTCTGGATTCCCCTCCTCCTGTTCCAGTTCCATCGCAAGCCGGTA
>MU863765.1:0-18677 GCA_033575675.1 Parathielavia hyrcaniae | reverse complement strand
CTGGAGCTTGCGGTCTGATGCCTCCTCCTTCGAAGGCCAGGAGGCCTTCTCTTTTTGTATTTGCAGGCTCAGTCACTGATCGTTTCCTTGATTTTCGATATGGGTTTTTTCATCCGGCCTGCAAGGGTGCGGTTTTCCTGTATAGTAAATATTTGAAGGTCCGGCACGCCCCCAGGGCATAGCGGTGTAGGAATAATAATAATAATAATATCAGAGAGGTAGATACGCGAATCGTTACAAGTGCCCTCAAGTCTTCGTCTTCGATTCGGTACACCTCGTCATTGTGCAATTTCGAGCTGCGAGCAGAGATTTGATCAGAAACGAGAACTGCATTGTCGATTGCTGCGTGATACCCCGGGAGCCAGTGTACTTTGAACAATGCACGATCCAGTACGCATTGTACCGGTTGGCTTGGAGAGGCTGGATGCGTCTTTCGGCAACGTTACTAGATCGGAATGATACACGACAGTCACTCGACGTTGCTCTTAACGGAATACCTCGTACCTACGAGTGGTTCTCAGGGAGGCCAGTATGGGAGGTGACTCGCGGTCAGTTCTAGTTCGGTCACCCAAATGGATGGAAACGCCAATTCGTTAGAGATGGAACGGACGGATACTTCATTTGGGTGGATAATGGTGGCTACAACCCAGCTGGGGTGATGGTGCGTGACACTGGAAACTGTTTGCTCAGTCTAGAGTAGGTAATGTTTCAGCTCCTTGCAGGAGGCTTGTGGGGAAGTCAAATTTTCGCGACACTTAAGTATTGGTTGCTGCCCCTCACTTAGTTGCTGTCCCTCACAATCTCTTTGTCTGTTTGTCAAGTTAGGTGGCTACAGGTCTCTCACCATTTCAATTACCACTGCAATCCACGTTTTCACCTTAAATCATGGATAATGACGAGCTGCTGCGAAATGATGGGCCTCCTTTGGTAAGCTACCTAGCTTGTGTTAGTCTCCTATAGTGGCGATATAGCGCTAACACTAAAAGGAATTTCGTCTCGGTAGCCGGCTTGTCGTTGCTGAGAAAGCCGAGTTGCTAGATCCAACCAGGACGATATACCGGTTGGACCTTAAACGACCACCCTTGCTCGTCGCCCTGATCCAAGCCGTTGTTTCTCTTTGCCCTTGGATGAATGTCCCTTGGCCGTGGTTTCTACCACCGACAGTGATCCTCAAAAAGCGAAAAGACGGCTGGGAAGAGGAGTTCGAGAAAGAGAAGCAAGCCTACGACGTCTTGAAGCCGATTCAAGGGACTATCGTACCGCAGTTCTATGGCGAAGCGGTGTATGATGGATCCCCGACATTGGTTTTGTCATTCATTGATGGGAAGACCCTCTTCGACCTTTGGCGCGATCGTGTACAAAGGTACACTGCAGTCCAAGAAGCCTTTCTAGATGAAGTTACAACTTCTCCCGCTCCCGAAGACTGCTTGCGAGAGCTCCTTGAGGAGGCTCTCCGTCCTTTAACATCATATGGAGTCCACTACACCGATACGAAACTAGACAACTTTCTGATTAAGGATGATGGGCGAGTGATGGTTGTCGACCTTGAGCAGGTAGAGCTCGATACCACACCAATCTGGGAGGAAAGTGTCAATAGTGCCAATGTTGATTCTCTGATCGAAACCTTGAGGATGATGCGCCAATACTCTAGTCGTACCGCCGCTAGGGTGAGGCAGAGGTAAGCTCAACCCTTGACGAGTCTACAAGATCATAAAGACTAGCTGACCACCTATGAGTTAAGCCAGCAGAATGTTCATAGCGCATCACCTGTTGGGTCCTAGCTTAGCAGTTGGAGGTAGGGGACATTATGATGATCACGTCGTTTTGTGGGCGGCGATGTGGCTGGCGATTTGAGCTGAGGCAAGCTGTGGTGGGGCACGACGAGAAATTCCACATTACTGTCTTCTTACATCGCGCGTCCACGATGCTGTCGACTTCGCCCGTGACGAGCTCCATCCCCTCGAGGTCTCGCCCGCCCTCGCCGCTCTACCCCTCGAACCTGGTACCCTACGCGCTCGTGCGAGACTTTGCCTATCCGCCGTCTCATCCTCTGCACTATGGCCCGCCACCGGAGCCCTCGCGGGCCCCCCTCCGGCATGACCATCCCGGCGAGCGAGCAGCAAGGGTTCTCGGACTTGCCCCTATGGGATACCAGGCAATCAAGTTATGCCTCCCAAGGTGATCAGTAGTTTAGTACAATGATAAGTTTCGACATCGAGCCACATCGTCATTTACTGGAGGTCTTGGGTGGCGGTTTGCATGGTCACTAGCAGCGGTCACCGTTCCATTTGTTACATTAGGCCGACTGCAATCTCAGCTTCCAGGTTGGGATCCCGGCTCCCGGATACGGCCGGATCCGGAGCTACGTCCTGCATGACCCTTGGCCAGAGTCGGAACCCAGTTCCAGGTAACTCCCGGTAGCCGTCCCGGCAGTCCGAGCCGCTAGAATTAACACTACATACATAGCTTGGGGCTGCACTCTTCTATCTCATCTAGCTAAAGCGTAAGATCGATCGGATTGTCGGGGCTGCTCCCTTGACCCCTATTATCCAACCGCTCGTCTCCGGTCAAGTCCACCAGGGCCCTTGGTATCAATCTAGCATCCTGTAAGTACGGGTTGTCGATCTCAAAAACATGGTCGTGCACTTGCCTTCCGTTGTTCCCGTATTCACCGCCATCCATATAGCCACCTCCAGCGTCATCCACGAAGTCGCCGTTGGTCGGTTGTTGACCAAAATCTTCGCCGAAACCTCGATCACCCTCTGCGGGAAACTGGTTGTCGCCATATGCTTCGTCGGGGAATCCGCCTTCGGCAAACTCACCCTCGCCAGCTTGGGGGAGGAACTCACCATCAGCAAATTCGCCGTCAACAGGCTGAGGGTCACCGTCAGGGAACACTTCCCCGTCGGCAAACTCGCCGGTGCCGTCGAACGGCTCACCTTCGCCAAACCCTCCATCGAGAGGTTCTCCTTCGGCGAAGTCTTGCCCCTCTCCGAGCATTTCTCCCTCGGCAAGCTCCTCTCCGGCAAGCCCGTTGTCGCCGTCGATGAGCTCGCCGTCGGCAAATTCGGCTCCGTCGGCAGGAAAGGCGTTCTCGTCCTCAGGAAGGAACTCATCCTCGCCTCCGGGGGAAAACTCCCCTTCGGCAAATTGACTATCTTCCAGGGGGACGTCGCCATCTTCAGGGAGAAATTCGCCGTCTTCGGGGAGAAACTCGCCTTCTCCTTGAGCCGGAAACTCTTCCTCTCCTTCAGACAAAATTTCTTCCACTCCAGGGGCGGATTCGTCACCGAGGCCGCGCTCGCCATCCCCCGGCATTTCCTCCCCCATCTCCGGGTCGAACTCGCCTTCCTCGGTGACAACCTCCTCGGGGACCGCTTCCTCAGCGAATTCGGGTTCTTCCCCGGCGAGGCCGCGTTCGCCTTCTTCGCCGCCAGGAAACTCCTCGTCGAAGGGTTCAGCCTGTGCTTCGAGTGGCTCCTCCTCTGCGAATTTTTGCCCTGCATCAAGGGCCTCCTCGGCAAGATCCTCTTCTTCCTCGCCAAGAGCGAGCGCTTCATCATCTAGGCCGCGCTCACCGTCCTCCAGGAATTCGCCCTCGGGTTCTTCGTTTCCTACTTCAAAGGGTTCCTCCTCAAGGAAATCGGCGCCCTCTCCTTCACCTTGCTCTTCTCCAACAGTTTCCTCACCCTCCCCGTCCATGCCCCTCTCAAATTTCACTTCCTCATCCAGATCCTCAAACCCACCACGTTCTCCGTCAAGCATCTCACCAGCCGGGTCCGCGTCGAGGTATGGGTTTTGGTCACCTGCATCATGGTCGATGACGATGTCTCCATATTCATCTCCCGGGTCGGCATCTAACGGGCTTTCTCCGTCTGGATCAACGTCGAAGGCGTCACCGCCGTCCCGGAATTCTTGGTCTTCCAAGCATGTTAGCTTTTACGTGCGAACAGGGGGGAGACTAGCGAGGATTTTTTTGCATACCTTCCCTTGGTAGAGGCCCGTCGTCGTAAGCGGTCGGGGGGTTGTAGTACGACCCCAGATCCGGCTCTTGGTCATCATCAGGCACTGCCAGGCCGCGCACGCCTTGCCCCACGTCCAGGTCCTTTTCGTCTTCCTCGCCGTAGTCACCGATGGTGAACGCGCCAGTCCCCACAGTCTGGTTATCCGGGTGGAGGAATGGCTCCGGCTGGAACTCTGGCGCGGCATGTCCAGCGCCGCCATAAGCATGCGCCTCCGGGAAGGGCGTCAAGCCGGCGGAGGGCGGAAGAAGCGAGGGGTCGTGGTGCGTGTCCACAACTAGGAGGGGCACAACGAGCCCCTTCTTCTTCTCCGGCTCAGGCGCGAAGGTCTTGTCGATGCACGGGTTCTCGCGTCTTCGCCTGCCGTTCTTCCGCGAGGCATAGCAGTCGTCTCTAGTGTGGTTCGCGCCGGCGCAGTCGCGGTGCCACTCCAGACTCCAGTACCACGGTCCTCCCTCGGCAACGACCCTCCCGTTCCACGTGCCCAAGTAGACCCAGTACGGGCTGATGACCCAGCTTTCCTCTAGGAAAGGCTCGCCGCACTTTCCACACGGCATGTCTTCCCGGTAGTCCGAGATCTTGGGCGCCAGGAAGCCGTTGAAGGGCCCCTCGCCATCGAAGGCGTTGACGTGCTCGCACGTGTTGCACCTCCAGAACTCGGGCGTCTGATCGAACTCGCCGACGGGGCGGCGCTCGACCGTGGCGATCTCGCGCGAGCCGGAAGAGTCGACGATCATGCATGCCGAGCACCCGGCGAAGGGGTGGTCGCATTCCTCGCAGGCGTCGAAAGGCTTGAACAGGCTGCAGGTCGCCCAGCACCGGCAGCACTTTCGCCTGCCCGGCACGCCCGTCCTTTCCTCCTCGGTGAAGTCCTCTGGCGGCTTGGCGACGGGGAGGGGGAACTGCCCGCGCACAAAGGCGATCCCCGGTGCCTGTTGCACTGTGACATTCTCGTGGTGGCCGCACGGCCAGATGTACTCGATCAGGTTGGCGGGGCGGTTGGTTGTGCCCATGGTTGCTGTTGCCGTATCGGCGTCGTGTCGATCCGGTGCGCTGCGAGAGCTGCCGATTCTCAACTGGTGTGTTTGGTTTCGTTTGAATATGAGGTGGAGCAGCAATTTGGGCTTTGAGGACTAGGTACGACGCAGGAATGCGCGGGCGATCCCCAGAGTGATTTAAAGTGGCATCGCACCGTCTGGAACCCCTTGGTCCTTGGATGACGACGGATCATGGCCATCGCGGCCCAGCGGCCGGGCGGTAGCCGCCATCGAAACATTGCAGGTGACGCGAGGAGACCTGTTTCGAAACTGGAGACGGGGCTACCCGCTGTCGAGATGACGGCTTCCAGGTGAGACTGTTGGCCCAGAGTCGAGACCTTGGGCGGCGCATACTCGTAGAGTCGTCATCAGATAGTCGAAATACACTCCTGAGAATCGCGCGAGCTGGCGGGGCTGATAGAAGGTCGGTGCAAAGGCTTCGCTAAGTGAGGCGATAAGAGTTGATGCCTCATTGCCTAAGCTTTATCTTTAGGCCACAATATCGTCTGTTTCGGCAGACAATCTTGCTGCCTGGAAAGAATAACTAGCTGCCTTAGGCATGAAACCATTGCTTTGATCATTGCCTGTAGCCTCTCCCATTTACCAACCTTACTTGTAGTACCTATAACTCCTAGTCAGCCGTCAGTAGTATAGATGTCGACAAAAGGATAATAGGTCTTAGAGAAGACCTTGTCCGTATCGATAAAGTCGCAATGTTATGAAAACTCCTTTGCAGGAGGACTAGCCGAGGTAGCAGAATGTTAAACTTCGCAAAGCTTTGTCTCTGATACTGAGGGGTGGGGTCAGGCGGCTGCGGAAGGCGCGGATTTCAGCGGAGTGGCGGGGTGGGCTCGGCGGCGGAGCAAGGCGGGAGTCGTTACAGCAAGGATGAGGATGACACTGCTAGTGCGGTTTTCTGTGTTGTGAGCACGATCAACATGACGGTCAATTGAATCCTATGCTATCTACAGCCAACACTTCACGGCTTTCCGGGCCTTATCCTTTCCTCCTCTTCGGTTCACTGAATGAGGTACTTGGAGTGACCGCCTGCTGCCCGGCATTGCTCGACTGGCTGCCCCGCTCGTCAGGCATAGAAGCGCAGCTGGCGTCTGACTGCATCAAGTTCCCCACATCCTGGGAAAGCCCGGTCGCCTCGGAAAGTGGTGGGACATCAAAGTTCAAATCTGATGGCAACTGATCGATGGCAGAGCAGATGTTCTTGAAGTGAGCGGGCATCCATGTGTCGTAGACGTTCTTCGTGAATCGATATGCCGTCCATTTGTCCTTGCCGTCCAACTCAGTAAAGTCGAATTTACAGATCGGGTGCCGGTAGTACTTGGTGTCTTTCCCGGTTATCACCGGGTAGTGGCCGTAGATCCGTACCGACTGGTGGTCATGCGAGACGGAGAAGGCGAGGATCTTCCGGTTGACCTCATCCTCGCGCTTGACAGCACGGAAGAGCTCGACGATGCCCCGCACCGCAAGGGTCATGCTGTGGGCGTTCTGCCGGTCTGCGATGTCGAGCGCCACCCCACCTCGTCGCAGCACGCCAGGCATCAAGGCTGCAACCCTTGCAACCCCCTAGCAAGCTAGTTTAAAGTGTTCAAGGCGCTTATTGACGATTTCTGGATACAAAAACGGCTCATTGGCTTATGACCTCATTTGGTGACTAGTGCGTGTATCCTATCTATCCATCCGCCAACTTCCTGCTCTGCGAGCGGGGAAATGCGTGCATGGTGTATGTTCAAGGTCGCGCTGATGTACCCTTGCATGGCGCGGGACGGGCCGCGGCCTCGGGCCACCTCCAAAGTGGAGAGTGGGGTGGAAAATGCATGCTTGCTCTTGGCTGGTCGCTCCACCCGATCAGAAAACTGTCGCTGGTGGTTTCGGAAACGGCTCGTTTGACGAAGCACCACTGTTCAACGAACCTCCGGCACCATGACAACTTGCGACGCAGACCCGTCTGCCACCTGCCCTTTGCTCAGTGAAGAAGGCTTGGGCAACAGCGCTAGAGGGGGAGGGTTTCAAGGGGATATGTCGCCGGCGAGGGTGACGAGGAGCAGGCCGAGCAGATGTATCATTGGAGGTTGAGGTGGATGTGCATAAAGGATGCTTCCCTTGTCCCTTGCCATCATGTCGCTTACCGTGCGTGCGATTCCGCCAGCTTTGCCAGGAATGCGGCTCTGCGGTAAGTTCCAGATGGCTTGTTGTCAGCGAATAGGGGATGGTTATACATGGTGCAGACCCACTGCGATCTATCATCAGGCCGCCCCAGATAGAGCAACTACGAGCTGAAATACGGGGAATGAAGGAGGATTTCAAGAATCTCAAAGCCTCTATCATCAGATCCTTTCGTACTCAGCGAGATGCCCGACCGCCTCATCGCGCGACACAACAAGCGACGGGACGGCCGCAACCCGAAGTTTTCAACACGAATCCTAGCATGAATCCCAGCACCACGGACTTCGAGCACATTGCAATCGACGCTCTCTCACAGTTGGAGGCGCGTTTCGACCAATTTGACAAGAAGATTGAGAACGCACGAGTCAGTGCCTATCCGCCCCCCAGCGCCGATGCCCCTGCCCAGAGGGGCAGGAGCGGGAGGAAGCAGATCAGTCCCCAAACAAGTAGAGGTGGTTGCTGTGATTCAACCCGATTCGAAAGCCCGAGAACTGGGACCCAGATATCACTTGGTTCCACCAGCCTCTGGCAAAGACAAGCACCGGGCAGCAGCCGAGTCACAGCAGGCCGAAATCCACCCGTTTGCCGACAAACGCATCCAGCGAATGCGAAGACTTCCCCTCCCCGTCGGCTGGACGCGCAAGTGTGCCTGCAGTAGTCCAGCCCGGTCGGCGACCCCAGCGACTGAATGGCCAGCATTCCCTCAACAACAACAGTGTTGGTGACGGGAACACGGAAATCTGCCTTAGCTCCAGGCTCAACGTGTGGCGGTGAGCCAACCAACCATCGTAATTCAAGGATTTCAATTCGAATTAACACCCTCCGTTTGCGGGATCCATGGTCTGCAGGCACACCCTGAGCCTCGTGCATCTTGGGCGGTTCAGTAAGATGGCACCTTTGGAGCATAAATACCAGCATTCTGCCGCGCTGTCTTGAACTTGAACTTCAAAGTGCTGCCACGAGACGGAGAGAATCAACACGGCGCCCATACGGCTAAATTTGCCATTCTTCAAGCCGATTCTTCTTCAAGTTCAATCCCCTGGGTACACATCCTCTGACTCATTCCTATCTCAAGATGGTCGCCGTGCAGAGCTCCCTGAGAAAGCTCTGTTCCCAAGACCAGCTCACGCTTCTGGATTCGATTGACCAGCTCCGTTTGCAAGGCATCAACAACTATATCTCCCTCCCGCAAATCATCGTGTGCGGTGACCAGTCGTCCGGCAAGAGTTCCGTCCTGGAGGCCATCTCGGGTGTTTCTTTCCCAGTCAAGAGCAACCTCTGCACTCGTTTCCCAACCGAGCTCGTCTTGCGTAGGACCTCACGCATCAGCGCGAGTGTTTCCATTGTTCCCAATGAATCCCGCCCGGAAACTGAGCGTAAGGCTCTTCTCGCCTTCCGCGAGGAGCTGGACGGTTTCGACAATCTCCCCCAATTGGTCGAGAGAGCAAAGGCCGCGATGGGCATCACGGCGTACGGCAGAGCCTTTGCCAAGGACATCCTCCGTATCGAAGTGACCGGCCCCGACCAACCTCATCTCACCATCGTCGACCTTCCTGGGCTTATCCACTCCGAGACAAAAAACTAAACCACTTCGGACGTTGAGCTCATCCAGGATGTCGTCCAGTCCTACATGAGGGAGCCGCGCTGCATCATCCTTGCCGTGGTGTCGGCCAAAAACGACTTCGCCAATCAGATTGTCCTGAAACTGGCCCGGACGGCAGACCCGAGTGGCACCCGAACTCTGGGCGTCATTACAAAGCCCGACACCTTAATCCCAGGGGGCGGGAGTGAAGCCCTGTACGTCTCTGTTGCCAGGAACCAGGAGGTCGAGTTCCGTCACGGCTGGCACGTGCTGAAAAACATGGACTCCGAGAAAGGCTCTTGGAGCCTTGCGACCCGGGACGCCGAGGAGGCAGAGTTCTTCGGCTCTGGGGTCTGGAAGACCCTTCCGCTCTCCTCCCTCGGAATCTCCAACCTTCGCGGCCGCCTCAGCAAGGTCCTCCTTGGGCAGATTGCTGCGGAGCTTCCTGGCTTGGTGCATGAGATTGAGCAGAAATTCAAGTCCTGCCATGATCAACTCGAGAAGCTCGGGAAGCCACGAGCAAGCCCGCAGGAGCAGCGGCTCTACTTGTTTTACCTGAGCGGGTCCTTCCAGGCGCTTGTCAAGGCATCGGTGGGCGGCAACTACAACGATCCGTTCTTCTTGGACGCCAAAACAGAATCAGGTTATCAGCAGCGCATCAGGGCAGTTATCCAGAACCTCAACGAAGATTTTGCGTCCGAGATGTCCCTCCGAGGTCACCACCACCAGGTCGTTGATCCGGAATCCAAGGCAGTTCCTTCCGATTCCCATGACGTGGTCTATATCACTAGAGATGACTTCATCAGCCAAATCGAGCATCTGATGCGTAGGACGCGGGGGTGCGAGTTACCCGGGACCTTCAATCCGATGATCGTTGCCGAGCTGTTTCTCGAGCAATGTCGCCCATGGGGGGCCATCATCGCCCGCCGCCATGTCGATAATGTGTGGGACGCTGCTTCTCGCTTCGTCAAGCTCGTTGTTGCACACACCGCGACGAGTCGACGGCCAAGGCGCTCCAGTACGAGGTCGTCGAATCAGCAATGAACGGAGTTCTGCAGGAGATGCATGACAAAACCACAGAGCTGCTGACACCTCATCAGCACGGCCATCCGATCACTTACAACCACTATTTCACCGAGACACTCCAGAAAGTCTGCCGCGAGAGAGGGAAAAACGAGCGGGAGAGGATCCTGCGTCGGTTCTTTGATGTCGACTCGCTCAAAACATGGCTTTTGGACGGCCATTACGATCTCGGACGCCTTGCTGACTCGTTGGCGGAGAGTGGTGAGCCGGACATGGGACGCTTCGCCGCAAGCGAGGCTTTGGATTGTCTGAATGCCTACTACAAGGTATGTTTGTTATTCCCTGGTGCTGTTTCGTTCCCTCTTTCTATATATGTCACTTCTCCAAGACGGCAAAGTTCAACACGAGGCATCTCCAGGGTCGCTGCTCAATATGCCAATGGTCTGTCTGAGTGCGTTATCCGCTAATCTTGACGGCCTTCCTAGGTTGCTCTGAAGCGATTCATAGATGACGTGGCCGTCGAAGTAATCGAAGCCAAGCTGATGTCCGCGCTCGATCGCATCCTGCCCCCTGTCTCGATCTACCAAATGCCTGATAACCAGGTAGCTCGTATTGCCGGGGAATCGGATGAAATTCGCACGGAGCGGGAGCAGCTCAACAAGCAGCTCGAGGTTCTCCGGAATGGCTTGGAAACGTGCAAGCGCTTTGCGGGATTCAGAATCAGTGGAGGTAAAAATTGGTGACCCATTGTCACTGCAAATGGATATTCTAACTCTCTTCAGACTCGGTTTTCGTTTCTGCAAAGGAACCCGATAGTTTTGACTCCATCAGCAACTCTCGCAATGGTTCCAGACATATTCCGGGCGCGAACCCGGACGCGGAGCCTGAGCTGCCCTCTGTGAGGTCAATCTCGCCTTCGGAGCTTGCCCACAGCTCGACTATAGGCCCGAATACGGAGATTGCGCCTACCGAGGTCGAAGAAGAGGTCCAGGAGCCGTCACATGCAATGGCGGCTGAGATTGAGGAGCCGGAGGCCCAATAGGGTTCTACGTCCGCAAGGAAGATCAAGAAGAAGAAGAAGGTGTCGTCCTATGTGTCTTGATTGCTCCATTTTTGGATCAATGGCGAGCTTAATGGAGCTGGGGTGAAATGTCGAGGTGTATTACCGCAATCAATTCATACTTTCTCTCCGCTCCCAAAGCCAGTGATACCGTATGTGCACTCAACACACCGACTGCCAAAGGAAACCACCCGCGTACCGCATTCGGGAAAGCAACGCCATACACTAAAGCCAAACTTTGTTCACCTAATTTCGTTGAAGCTTTTATACTTTGACCAGGCTAACGTCATGTATATGATATCGTACTTGAACAACAGCAGGATGTAAGTGATCCAATCAAGGTGATGAGAGATCCATCTCTCCTCTCGCTGACACCGCTTGGGTAACTGGTTTCAGTACGTAAGTGACTAAAGCCGAGTCCCAGACCTCGGAGGCCGTTGCTTTGCGTCCTGCAACTCGAAGGTGACAAAGGTTGTCCTAAAGAATGTAAGTTAGAGAGCCTAAGAAACTAGAGAAGAGTAGCCGCCAAAACTGACTTTCCAGCATGTAGGTCAAGCCCTGACAGCCTGAGTTCCTACCTCCAGTAGGAAGTTAATTGACGCCCAGAACCACCCCTTCTTAGTCGGTAAGCAGCTAATCAAACTCTGGTGACCCCCATGCCCCTCTTCATCTGTTTCATCATAGCGCACACGCTGATTTTGCGTCTCCAGCCGGTATGTCCATCACAATCAATGTCTACGAAGCTGAACCCATTGCGTCTTACCACGACCGCTTTTCTTATGCCTATGAAAAGTGATCGGCTGCAAAGTTGCAGAGAAATTGGAGGTTTCTTACCAGTTCTTGAAAAGAATACACCAAGCTGCCCAGAGTGAATGTTTTCCTCTCTCGTAGTAGGCCTCCATACTTTAGATGCAGGTTGTCGCTGCCTGGCGCACGGTGTGGAAACAATGTATGTATACTGTCCGCAACAGCTCTGTGTTGCAGCCTAAGCGGCTGGATCGTCGCATTCAATCACTTGTACGGATCCGTACCCTTTCCCGGAATCCTGGCGTTAGTGGTTAAGAAGGTCCGCACTGTCGTGATGTGGACCGGAGAGAAAGCAACGTCGCCGGAATCCTTGTTGGCACCGCGGAACCATAGCTTCCCTACAGTTTCCCATCACCGAGGTTCAAGTCGACGAGTATATTCAGGTCGAGGAGATACTGAATTCGCGGCGGCCAGGAAGAGTGATGGAGCACTCGGCCAGGAACTGTGAATTATTAAACACCTTCCTGCACACACCGTGTGAACTTGTGACAAGGGTTGCATAAAGCATGTGTCGAGACACCCTGCCACCGCCACGCACGAAGGCTGAGCAAGTGACGATACCCCTCACATTCTATCTCAAAGCCGAGCCGACACCTGCTTCCGTGAAAAATCGTCATTTTGAAGCCTTTTTCCCCCCAATCCATATCGACTCGCCTTCAGCCAGACTAGGCATTTCTACTTCATCTCAGAAAACCGCGTTGGGAGCTAGAACCCTTGCCCTGTTCTCAATGGCTGCAAGCAACTCTACACCGACGCAAGCAGGGAAATATCACTACATTTCCCTGCCACCTAACAGCATCCGTTTGTTGAAACGACTGGGGAAGACCCAAGAAGGGCTCCTTCGATTCTCGATGCTCACTTTCCCTCTAATCAATAACGTTCCCACGTGCAACTATCATTGCCTGTCATATACATGGGGGAACCCTCTTCCAGACGGAGCGGGATTCGAAGCCAATTTTGTTGCCAAGAGCAATCAGTATCACTCGTCCAGCACCTGGCCCATCTGCGTGGACGGGAAAGTCATGCTCGTGCAAAAGAATCTCATCGACGCGCTCTCAGCTCTTCCAACAGACGCATACACAGCCCAGCGGGCTGCATTGCTTTCGGCATCAGCTCGAGGGGACTCATCAGAACTTCGTCAGCTTTTGGGAAGGAATGTGGAGGTTAATGTTGAGGATGAGCACGGTAAAACGCCCTTACACTATGCCGCCGAGAGGGGGGATCTTGATTTGGCGCGCGCACTCGTCCACTTGAAATGTCCAATCTCAAGAGACAATAATGGAAGTACGGCCCTGGACCTGGCTCTCCAAGCAGGGCACAAGGACGTCATCGATTACTTGCAGGCTCTCACCGACGGACAGGATCAGGATCGTCCACGCCCCAAGGTACAATGCCAGGACAACCCGGATGATTTCATCTGGATCGATGCCGTTTGTATCAATCAAAGCGACGAAGAGGAGAAATCGCGGCAGGTCAGCATAATGGATCTCATCTATCGGCATGCTTCTTACACAATCGTTTGGCTGGGGCCGGAGGACGAGCAAACGGCTACTGGTATCAAGACACTACGACTTGTTGCTGCAAACTCGAAGAAGCTCCTCGAGGGTAAGATAACCGTCTTCGGTGGTTCTCCTCCGGAAGCATACGACAAATGCGGCGTACCGTTTATCCCCAGCGGTGACTGGAACGCACTGGGCTCGATTTACCTCCGGCAGTGGTTTCGACGGGCCTGGATCGTACAGGAAGCGTGTCTGTCGAGGCAAGTCCGGATGTTTTGCGGAAGTCGTGAAATTGAATGGCACGAGCTGGGAACTGCGGCACAATAATGGCTGGCACTGATGGCAAACGTCGGTCTGTCGTGGTCCCACAAATATGGCGTCCTCCCCGGGCAGCGCTTTGGCGTGGAGCACAACATGAGCCGCTTGTTTTCGACTCGCGAGTTGCTGGTGATGCTAGCTCACGATGTTGAGAGAGATCAGGCCGTGAGAGATCTCGCACCTAGAATCATTTCTCTTTCGGCACTGGTCACCTCATTTTCAGGCACAGTTTCCACAGACCCGAAAGACAAAATCTTCTCTCTATTTGGGATCTTCAACCTTTACATGCCGCTGGGGACCCGAGTCCCTGCCGATTACAGCCGCCCTCTTTCGTCTTTATACGCGGAGGCAACAAGGTTCATTATCTGGGAAGATCAAAATTTATCATACCTCTCGAGACTCTATTCAGCAACGGACCGATCTCCCGACCTCGGGAGCTCGTGGGTTCTCGACTTCAGAAATATTGCAGCACATGATGATACGCAGTTCACCGCCACGAAAGGTCTTCGTTACGAGCCACATCCCAATCTCTCAAATTCATTCTCTCCACATCTCCCAGTTCGCGGCGTCCACTTATCCACGGCAAAAACAGTATCAAACAGAGCCCTCGGGTTCTTACGTCTGCAACCTGATTGGTTCCGTCTCGCCGCATCTTTATTTTCCCCAGACGATACCAGAAGACCCTGCATCTCAGAAATGCTCTGGAAAACGCTCTGTTTCGACACCTCCGTCACCGGACGGCGCGATTTCTACATGCAACCTCAGCCAGACCGCCCTCTCAGCTTCGGGCCCCGAAAGACCCCGCGGATCCGGGCTCCAAACACTTTCGGCACTGAATTTTCCATTCTCGTTGAGCTGATGATCCAAGCAGAAGCAGACCTTTGCATTCGCTCAAAATTGGAGCTTTTGTACACTTACTGGTTGATCGATGGAGAATATGTCATCCCTCCGCCAGGTTTCTCGCCGTTTCTTGGCGGGAGCCTCAGTGAGGTTATCTCCAACATCAAGCTAATCCGCGACCTTGACGGCGACAATTGTTGATTACCCAACCCGGTTTCCGTTATGCAGAACTTCAACGACCCTCTCTGGAATGCCATGAGAATCCAGTCCCAGAATTCGGAGTCGATCGAGATCCGGACGTATGACTTCGATCACTAGCAGGAGACCCTGTTCAAAGACAAAACTCTAAAGAGATACGAGGGCTTAAGCAAGGCGAAAAGCTCACTGCTAGTCCAGATCCGAACTATGGCGATAGGCCTTCGGGACTTCCTCTTCAACCGGGGCGTTCCAGAGGTCTTGACGCCCAGCTGCAAGTGTGGGGAAGGGCGAGAGACTGTCGAACACCTGGTGATGTGGTGTCTGGCGCCACCGTTGGCTCGAAGTTGGGAGAGAGCTGATGTTCGAAGGCGAAGGGACTTTTACTCTGTTCTACAGGGAATCAGTCCCACAGCTGCACGGCTAACACGGAGGATCCTAGGCTGGCTGATGGACTTAGGGAGGCTGCCGATGTACAATCTGGCTAGGAGGCTGGAGCTGGAGCTTGCAGTCTGATGCCCCCTCCTTCGAAGGCCAGGAGGCCTTCTCTTTTTTTGTATTTGCAGGCTCAGTCACTGATCGTTTCCTTTGATTTTCGATATGGGTTTTTCATCCGGCCTGCAAGGGTGCGGTTTTCCTGTATAGTAAAAAGTTGAAGGTCCGGCACGCCCCAGGGCATAGCGGTGTAGGAATAATAATAATATTACTTTCCCAAGGCGGCCTGGGTCTTTCCGCGCACGCACAACTACATTCCCAAGCGGAATATTTCCACGGCGTACCCGCTGTTGCTGTTCTCGACCACGTACGACCCGGTTTGCCCGCTGATGTCAGCGCGGTCGGCGAAAGAAGCGTTTGAGGGTTCCCGCATCGTCGAAGTCAAGGGATACGGCCACAGCTCGTTGGCTGTGCCCTCCTTGTGCGTGGCGCGCCATGTGCGCGACTATCTATACGAGGGGAAGCTGCCGGATGCCCATGTGCAGTGCGAGCCGGATGGGAAGCCGTATTTCTCCAAGCCCGACGACGCACGCGCCTCCGTCGAGACGTTGGCTCTGGAGAATGAGGATCGACGCATTATGCTGGCGCAGCAAGAACTCGCCAGAGGTTCTTGGCCGATGGCATGGAGAAGACGCTACATGTAGATGCCGGATGTTCACAGGCGGCCATAGGAGCCACCTTCATGATGGTCGGGACATGAACATGGATTCATATGAAATGAATCGCGCACGGTGTACCCCACAGTCACTGGACAACTACCGCTGGGTGCGCGACTCCTGAGTGATAGGGTCCAGCTGGTGGCGTCGCATGCGACCCAGCAGACATGCTGCGGACGACCTGCGACACAGCCGCGCAAGGCTGTCTTTTTCCGTTGCGTCTTTACCCCGCTGCGGCTTCGTGTGTAACCGCCCGTTTGTCAGATTGCTGCCCAACAACAAGCATGGTTGCTGAAACGAACCCGTCCCCCAAGTCTTCCAAATCTTGACTTGCCTTTTCCTCCGACCCTGCGCAACCATTCCGACCAATTTTTTTTTCCAAGACACACTTGTATTCACTACTCACTGTTTCAAGGAGAAATGTTTGTTCTTAGCGAGTACCAATGCGATAGGCCTGACGAGCCGGCATGGAGAGTAACACATGCAGCATCCCAAACCGTGCTTGACCCAGCCACTGGGGACCTGGTTGCCGCAGACACCGAGTATGCCATATTCAGCAAAAACGGGCTCCGCGGGGCTGCGGGGAGTCATTTCAACACGCATTCCACGAGGCCTAGTTGCTTCGTCTCTGTGTTCCTCAACGAGGAACGCGCCAGGGCGTGGGCAAAGGGACGGGGCCACCCCGACAAGGTGCGGATTACGAAGATCAATCTGACGCTTCTCCCTGTCGACGCCTACATCTTCGACGCCATCGGGTTGGGAGAGGGCCTCGGTCTCTACTCGCGCAGCTTGGACGACGAGTTGATCGTTCTACACCGGATTCCGCGGCGGTGTCTTGTGGAGACACGGAGTCTGAGTGAGATTTACGAAGATGGTACGTAAGTGATATACCCAAATCAGGTACCTAGACACCTTGATTTGGAAGGATAGTTGAGGGGTTTGACTGCAACGAGCAGTGCCGTTATATGGACCTTGTAATGCCAGTCAACTGTGGGCTAACAGACATTTACAGACACCCTCAAGTTCCCCGTCATTACATCCGAATCAATTCACGACATTCTGGTGCATGTTAAGGACCTGGAAGAGACCACCAACCCCGCGACACAGCGGAAGAATTCAACCGTGCGATACTTCAAGGGTTGCCTGGAGTTTGCAGTCAGGAACCACGACAAGAAACGCCTCATACGGGTCCCAGACGTACAGATTGCCTTTCATGACCCGGAGACAACGGCGAGCACATATGGCCAGGACTATATCTACGCCGTCTTCCCAAAAGAGGTCAGAGACCTTGTTGTTGCCGCCGTCCGGTACCACCCCAACCTCAATCCGGACGAAGAAAAATTCGTAACTAGCAAAGAGCCTGGAAAGTGGTGGAGGACGGTTGCCATTCGCCATTGTATTTTCGAGCACGCCGCCGGGCCTGAGGATGGCTCGTCTTCTCGGGAGAATGCGCCATTCGATCCGCGGTCGACATTCGAGGAGACTCGGCAGGGTTTCACCGCCGAACTCGTGCTCGGCATCTCGATCAAGGCCCAGATGGAAGAAGCGGACGGCTATGGCTTCCTCTCCGAATCTGAGGCTCGCACGGTTGAGATTGAGGCTTACAGGGCCGTCGTCAGTCAGGATGGGGTAGATGTCGGTCCCATCCCGTTCAAGAGGACAGGTAACAAAGAAGTGATTGCCATAGGGCCGTCGCTAGTGGCTAGTCCAGAGTTCGTCAGGAGGTTCGAAAACCTGTTTATCCACGTTGACAAATAGTCTACTTGTACTCGTTGTTTGCTCCGAGGGGCACGGCAGCACGAAGGGGAGGGTACCGTTTCATCTACTCTGTTGCTGCAGGCTCTGGTCAACGCAAATTGCGCTAGCTCATGTAATTTTGACGAGACCACAAGCGTTTCCGGAAACATTATTATTAATCTTACACCGCAAGGCTTATGCCTCGCTCAGCTAGAGCAAGCGGTCCCTCCTCGTTGCTTTACATGCAATGCATCCTCTCACGTGCTGCGCCTTCACAGCGCAAGCGCTGTGTAGGCGTTCCCTGTATACCCTCCTATCCAACAGTCCGGAACTCATCCTTCCGGCTTGGTGACGACGGTGCTGTGGGTGGCCATCCCGGCCTTGTGCGTCACTCTAGCGCGCAGCGTGGGCTGCGTGCCGATGGCTTTGGCTCAGCGCTACAGCCCTATCCGTCTCCCCTTCCTCCTCCTGTTGTTGGCCTCTCCTAGGTCCTCCGTCTCCCTGTCTGGCCCTGGATTCCCCTCCTCCTCCTGTTCCAGTTCCATCGCAAGCCGGTATCCCTGTAGCCGCCCGAGTCTCATGAGCCATGCCACCACCCGCGCTTCCTCTGAGCAGCGCCCTAGCGCCTCTGCCAGGGCGTGTCTGTCCCTGAGACGGCTAGATCGTATCAAAAGGCCCTCCAAGAAGGCCTCATCCCTCACTACGACGAAACACGGCATTTCCAGCAAGATAACGCAAAGATTCACGTCTGCAAGTCGACCGAGGAGTGGCTCCAATAGCGGGGAATCTCATGGATTGAATGGCCTGCACACAGTTCCGATTTGAACCCTATTGAGCACGTCTGGGCTGCTCTTAAGCGGAAGCTGAAGAAGTTGTTCCCTGATCTCTGGGAGTTAAAGAAGAACACGCTGGATATCAAGCAATTCACCGAGTGTTTGCGGACGGCATGGTTGGCAGTAGAACAGGACTGGATTGACAAGCTGATCGACGGCATGCCACGCCGCTTGGCCGCCGTAAAAAAGGCCAGTCGCTGGTATGTAAAATATTAAAGCCCTGCACTTGGCCATTACTTAGGTACTATCAGTTTTGCGCTGTGATTTGGCTGCGTGAAGATATTGCCGGATAAGGAGGGACGAAGTAAAATGTGGGAGGTTGGGAAATGCGGGATGCTCGGACACTTTGACCCTGTGACGGGCACCACGGCAAGGTCTGGTCAGCCTGCACA
>MU863761.1:3190-20162 GCA_033575675.1 Parathielavia hyrcaniae | reverse complement strand
CCAGCAGGAGACCCTGTTCAAAGACAAAACCCTAAGGAGGCACGAGGGCTTAAGCAAGGCGAAAAGCTCGCTGCTGGTCCAGATCCGAACTGGGGCGATAGGCCTTCGGGACTTCCTCTCCAAACGGGGCGTTCCAGAGGTCTTGACGCCCAGCTGCGAGTGTGGGGAAGGGCGAGAAACTGTCGAACACCTGGTGATGTGGTGTCTGGCGCCACCGTTGGCTCGAAGTTGGGAGAGAGCTGATGTTCGAACGCGAAGGGACTTTAATCTGTTCTACAGGGGATCAGTCCCACAGCTGCACGGCTAACACGGAGGATCCTAGGCTGGCTGATGGATTCAGGGAGGCTGCCGATGTACAATCTGGCCAGGAGGCTGGAGCTGGAGCTGGAACTTGCGGTCTGATGCCCCCTCCTTCGAAGGCCAGCAGGCCTTCTCTTTTTGTATTTGCAGGCTCAGTCACTGATCGTTTCCTTGATTTTCGATATGGGTTTTTCATCCGGCCTGCAAGGGTGCGGTTTTCCTGTATAGTAGATTGTTGAAAGTCCGGCACGCCCCCAGGGCATAGCGGTGTAGGAATAATAATAATAATAATTACATGATCGGATTGCGAGGGGTCCGTGAGAACTAAGTATCCGGGGAATCAAGGATGGTCGTACTCAGCGACCAGCACGATTAATGAACCTTTCCATAATTTCTGCCTTAAATCCCGACCCAACGAGGGCTGGATAAGCCAAGGGGAACCGTGCCATGTTCTGATAGGATCCGGTACACAACCAACTTCCTTGAGACTGGCCTGGTTCGCCACCCGGAAATCATATCTGGGCCCCGGGCGGTGCAGGCTACTTCAAGCTTCACGGACATGATGACGTGCCCGAGGCCACACCAAACAGGAAGCAACATCAGGCCGTGTAGAGTTCAACAGCATCAAAGATCTGTATGCGAGACGAAAAGCCATCAGATAACGGCCATCAGGAGACACACACCAGGGGCGGGCGGAGGGACTTACGAAGTTGGGGCTCAGGAACGTCGTGCCGGAGCTGCCAGAGATGGAGGTGATGGTGATGGTATTCGTACCAGCAACGAGTTTGCCCGCCGGTATGCTGACGGTGTACACCTCACCATGCCCGCGATACGCTCCCCTCGTCACACCCCGACTATCAATCTTGGTCGGTGCCGCCGGTGCGGGGCCCGTCCAGCTGTTGACCTTGGCCTGCGGCCGGCTGCCCGCGAAGCTCAGCGTGGTAGCGATGCGCAGCGTGGCCGCCCCGGGGGCGCTGGCCAGGTTGAATCTGATGGTGACGGGGTTGTTGACGGCCTGGAAGACGGCCATGGGGAAGTCGGGGAGCTGCGAGCTGCCCACCGCGTACGTCAGCGGTCCCCAGCTCGCCATGCGGCTGTCGCTCGGGTGCATTCGGAGGATCTTGTCTGCGTTGCGGAACCCTGTCGGCTGGCCGTCATACTCGCCGATCTGGAAGAGCGTCTTGCGGCTTGTGTTGAAGGTGCTGGCAATGTTTTGGGTCGTGGTTTTCCCGGCCGAGACAGTAACCGTGCCGGTCGCGATCTTGAATTCGGTTTCTGTCCATCATGTCAACTGTTCGGGTCCCTAGTATCAAGGTTTTATCGAGAGTAATTGGGGAGCAGAGAAGTTCCGAGACATTGGTAGAGGGGTTGTCATGAACAAATCAGATGTAACGTACGGTAGAGCACCATGGTATACGTGCCCGGCTTCATCAACGGCGACGTGAAGGCTCCGCCGGAAGACGCCTTGGCCCAGTACTGAGCCGCACCGTTGTACCAGTGAACCACGCCCGTCATGCCGCTCTGCACGCCAGTCGCTGTCCCCTTCACGGTTCCACGACCGGAGGCGGGAACGTAGCCAGTGACCGAGACCTCTCCAAACCATGAAACGTCAAGCTCCTTGACGCGCGGAATCCCGGAGCGTGAGAACTGCATGGCATAAGGCCCATGGAGCCCCATGCGGTATGCCTCGGTCTGCACATGGCCACTGTTCATGTAGTTGTACAGGTTGGTCGAGTCCCCGGCGTTGTTGGTGTCAATGTCGCGGAAGAAGGGCCCCCCCGACGAAGACTCCTGTTGGGGAGTCATGATGCAGACATGCATCAGATCGCTGCCGCCATAGACGCAGTGGGCGTCCTCGTCGATGAAGCGGGTCGATGAGTAGAACTTGGACCTTGTCTGCCCGTTGACGACAAAGACATCAGAGCCCTCGACAGTCGACGAGGCCCCAACCGTGGTCGAGACCACTCCGTAGGGGTACTCGTTGGGCAGCTTGTCGGGCAGGAGACGGGCGATGAAGCGCAGCTCACCAATTGACGGCTGAGCGGTGATGTAGGTGGCCATGTAGATGATGCTGTCGCCTTCGCGGACCACCATGTAGTGCGTCAGGGTCGATGTCACGCATGTGACCTTGATGTATCGAGATGAGCCGCGGATCTGGCTGATGGACACGGTGGCGGTGCCGAGTCCGGAGCTGATGTGACTGCCTTTGCCGCTGTACTGGAGCTCGGTGCCGCGATACTTGATCGAGTTGATATCGCAGCTGGACTTGCTCACCGAGAAAACCAACGGGTTGGCCGAGCCGGCGTCAACCACATAGTTGTTGCCCGACGACGTGTAGCCGAAGGCACCGAAGACGCCCGGGGCGAAAAAGGAGGCCGACAAAACAAACAAACGAAGGACGGACCTGAGCTCCATGTTGATCAGGTTGCCAGCTTCACTTCGGTGACTTGAAAGAAGAACAGGTCTGAAATAGACCACATCGCAACTTTCAGTGTTCGCCGACGCGCTGTCGGGTATAAGTAATAATGCGGCGAGGGCATGGTAGATGCCGTCTCCGTCTCCTCCTACGCTCCTACAAATCTCGGTTGCCCTCTCGAGGAGAAGGTGGGTGCTGCCGCACCAATACCAGCAGGATAAAGCGATTGGCGGACCTGGATTTGGGGTCGGGATATCAATGAGCGGACTCTCTCGATCGGGTAGCATCCGTCGGGAATGCTGCTGAATCTGACCACCGCGGCCCCTGGTGTTTTGAGATATGCCAAGACGGTGGATCTGCCGCCGCCAAGAATCCGGCCTAGTCTCCGGCGGCCGGAACCGAAGATGAACAAGGCTCCGGGAGGGTGCCATTGAGCGCGTTGCGTAGCACTCAGACCCCGAGCTCTTGGGCCTCAGGTGAGTGGGATTCGGGAGCTTACGTACCGTGATATCCGTCCATATGAGCAAACTCGTTCACAAGATGGAGCTTGCAGTGGGACGGAGGGAGGTGATCCAACGATCTCAGAGACCCATCCTTAGGAATCGAGTCGGCTCGGAAGTTTCCACCAGTCCTAGCAACGGATGTCAGCAGCGCGGTTCTTGGTACGGACAGCGACGACTCAAGCGTTGTGGCCGAGAACGGCTCAGGCACGAACTATGACCCTGAACCACCCCGGTACTAGTCGAACCGACCATGGCGTACCGATGGGCTGCGGCTGGTGTTGTAGAGGGCTCAAGATTGGAGCCTTGGCTGAAGGCAAATGAGAACGCCGGCGAGGAGCTCACAGATTCCGGACAGGGCCGGCAAGTTGCGGAACATGTTTCTTGTGCACTCATCGGCCGCCAGGTCTGAACGTTCATGTTCGACAACCAACCCGTTCGTCCTCCCTCCCCATCCACCAGCCAATGGACTTCTCTCTCTCTCTGCGACTGATGTTCAACGAGCGCAGTTATCGTCATCCCCGTTTGTTTCCTGAGGGCGTATCGGTAGTGCAAGGTATACACCGGAATCCATGCTTCTGAGGGGGAGATGGATGTCAATGCTCGTTGAGATTTTGTCCGACGCCCGAAAAAACATCACCCGACCCAGCCGTAGCACCAAAAATATCCGTAGGGAATCGGCGCAGCCTCAGCGCCGTGTAGAATTTTGTGGAGAGCATGATCGCGATACCGTTCTACCGAACGCCCATCCGTGAGATTTCCCACCCCTCCTTCGCCGCAGCTTATGGCGACGGTCTGGCCAAGCAGGCCGACATGGTAGCTGAATGCTGTTGCCACATTCCCACCATCCCCTAGCCCCCAAGACACCGGTCTCTTATCTAAGGCGGCGGGCCTCACGTTCGGATTCGAGAAGAACCAGGATGTCGTCCTCGCGAACTGGACACAGGCGGGGTTAGTCGCTGCCAGTTTAACCGGAGAGTCGCGGGGCGCATACCAGGGCCCTTCACGTTCCTGATGATGGAACGAGTGGTGTCGTCCATGAACTCGACTCGGACCTGGGTGACGCCACCACGAGAGCCTGGATTTCGATAATATCAGCATCGGCGAGTGCAGAGAGCGGAGGGAATCGTCGGGCGGGACGTACCGGTACGGCCGAGGACTCGGGTGACCTTGACGAGCTTGACGGGAGCCTTCGAGGTATCCATTTTCGCGACTGATCGACTTCTGTGGTGAGTAGGAAAGTCGGTCGTCGAATCGGTGATGCTGAACCGTTGCGATGTTGCGAAATTTCGCCGGATTCAATTGTGCGGAGCCAAAATTGCAGGGCTGCAGGAAATTCTTATTTTCCGGTCCGCTGTGAATGAATGGCCCCACCCGCTGAGACGATTGTGGGGTCGGGCGAGGAGCTGCCCGAGCTGCTTTACCAGGCGCAGATCCCTGAATCTGGCATGGCCCATTGCTCCCTCGACTTACACGTTCTGGATGAGATTTTCTCCTTCAGGTAAGATGGACCGCTTTACCCAAACTGCCAACTTTGGACACGCGAGGAGACCCCCCAACTCAAACCGCAAGGTGTTCGCTCACTACATGGTACAGTACAATCTACTTCGATGGCATCAACAAACAACCAAGGGTCGAATCACCGCTAATCCTTTGCTCAATGTGCAGGTTGGCCTCGCGTGTCAGCAGACTCGCGAGAAATGGGCTCACGATATCAAAGCCGCTAGGCTTGCCGGTATCGACGGGTTTGCTTTGAATGTTGGCCCTTCTGACCACTGGACGGGAGTACAACTCCACCACGCTTACAAAGAAGCCGAAGGAGTCCATGGGTTCTCCGTGTTCATCTCGTTTGAGTAGGCACAGCATCTAACCGCTTTTTATTCTGTTGACACAGGCTGACCATCGTCGGGCTAGCATGGCAGCCGGATGCTGGGAGGTCTCCCAGGTTGTTGAGCTTATCAATCGCTACAAGGAATCAGCTTCCCAGACGAGAGTGGATGGGAAACCACTCGTCTCGACGTTTGAAGGCCCCGGCTGGGCGAACAACTGGCCTGCCGTTCGTCAACAGACGGGCGATATCTGCGTCATACCGGACTGGTCAAGCCTCGGGCCACATGGTGTTGGCCACAGACTGGATCTGATTGACGGTGCTTGTATGTCGCTACCATATGTGATGACCGAACCGGGGACAGCGCAGTGCTAACAAGAGGCAGTTTCTTGGGATGCCTGGCCCAAGGCGGGACAGAGCAAGGTAACTGCGGTTGAAGACCTCCTCTACAAGGACAACCTCGGCGGAAAGAAGTACATGATGGGCGTCAGTCCCTGGTTCTATACAAGTGGGTGTGCATTGCACCTTCGAGCGGTTCTCCGCGGCCATTGCCAGCGCGAACTGACTAGTGTCTAGATCTGCCCCAATGGAACAAGAACTGGTATTCCTCGAGCGAGGGCCTATGGCATGATCGCTGGCAGCAGATACTCGAGATCATGCCGGACTTTGTCCAAATCATCACTTGTACGTTGCTGGCCGAACGTCGACCCTGCACCCCATCCCAATATTGACGACGAAGAAGGGAATGACTTTGGGGAATCAAGTTACATATGTGACGCCTCTCCGCCGCAGGTGGTGAGCGGAGCAGAGCAGTACGTTGCCGGCCACTGCCACGCTGCTTTCAGAGCTGTCCTGCCCTACTTGATCGCCGCGTACAAGGCAGCGCCTGTAAAGGTTGAACACTGGTTTGGTCAAGACACTGCCATTGCCTGGTACCGCACTGCGCCAGTCCGGGCTCAGAGGCATGACGGTGAGCTTCCGTTCATTCAAGGGCCTCTCTTAACCCTTAGCGCCGAGACTGAACCAGTACAGGTACGGTATGGGGCCAGGGCGGCACGGTTTCGGCTGCGCTTGGTGCCAGGGACGTGATATCCGTGATGGCGGTAACCCGGTCTTTGGTGCGCATCACCATCGCGATTGGGACTTCCCGACGGATGACATTCGAGACCGATAGCCGAAACCCTGTCTCGTACTTCGAATTGCCGTTTGACGGCCTCACCACGGGCACAGTGACGCTCACCCTGAACGGGACAAGCGCGGTCGGGCCTGAAATCAAGCGTACCTGCGAGGATGGAAAGGTAAGTGCGGCGCACAAGCTACATCGCACATCAGACCTCGCCTTCATGTCTCCATCGCTGAACCAATTTCGATTTAGACGTCCCTGAATGCCGTCTCCATCCATGTCACGATGTAGGGCGCCAGAAGTTGGCTGCCTTACTACAATGCAACCCTACGTACTTTGCTTGGTAGCACGGCATGTGGCGGATCCAGTCGGAAAAACGAAGAGGAAAATGCAAGGGGAGTCAAGGAAGAAAACGGGAGGATAGGTCACGCAGAAACTTGAACTTGGAAAGGAGCATGTAGAGGCTAAAGAAAAGCAGAAGAAAAGAGAATATATTTCTGAAACAGACAGAAGAAACCAGAAGCAAAGTAGAATGAAAAGAGGGCAAATACCACATGGGCGGTTTTCCTTGTCTTGCTCAAAACAAAACAACCAAGGTCTGATTGTATTGTATGTAAGTGTTTGCCGCTGCGGGGAAGCACCAGAGACAGCGGCTCACCTGGTGCTTAGGTGCCCGGACCGGGAGCTCGAGGAGGGAAGACCGCAGCTCAGGGACAGACACGCCCTGGTAGAGGCGCTTGGGCGCTACTCAGAGGCAGCGCGGGTTGTGGCATGGCTCATGAGACTCGGACGGCTACAGGAGTACCGGCTTGCGATGGAACTGGAACAGGAGGAGGAGGGGAATCCAGGGCCAGACAGGGAGACGGAGGACCTAGGAGAGGCCAACAGGAGGAGGAGGAGGAGGAGGGGGAGACACATAGGGCTCTAGCGCTGAGCCAAAACCATCGGCACGCAGCCCACGCTGCGCGCTAGAGTGACGCACAAGGCCGAGATGGCCACCCACAGCACCGTCGTCACCAAGCCGGAAGGATGAGTTCCGGACTGTTGGATAGAGGGTATACAGGGAACGCCTACACAGCGCTTGCGCTGTGTAGGCGCAGCACGTGAGAGGATGCATTGCATGTAAAGCAACGAGGAGGGACCGCTTGCTCTAGCTGAGCGAGGCACAAGCCTTTGCGGTGTAAGATTAATAATAATAATGTAAGTGTTTGACTTAGTTACCCGTTGTTTAGAGACGAGGCATGGTAGACTTGCTGCAAGCTTCCTGCATACCTATGTGACTCGGCGGCTTCGACGAAGGCATCTAGAACCTTGGGGCGTAGTTATCAAAGAGGTTGACACCTAGGTACTTAGGTCATGGTACGGAGGAATTGAGAGAGAATGAATGGCGAGAACTGCAGTGAAGCAGCATGAGATGCGCTGTGGGGCCTGGGATGTGCAGCAGAGTCGATCGGCTAAAACCGGCGATCCGTTCCAGGCCTCTGCGAAATCCAGCCATGTGGGCATTTGTCTTGGCATCCTTGGCCCGCTTCTTCCGCGCACCGTCGACGTCACAGAGTTTCCAGGCTGCCAACTCGGCCATCGATGCCGCGAAAACACCACCCAGTCAGACCCGACATGATCATGTCATACGCGGCTGAACGAGTATACCTCGACCACATACTTCAGCTGCGAGGACCACGAGAATGCTTTTGTTAGCCAATCCGATACCAATACCTCAATTGCCCTCCCGAAGAGCCGCGACAAGATGAGGCCGGCTCCCACCGTCCTAGGCCGGCTCTTCTTCCGCACAGGACCGTCGTTTTGCCGTGGATCGCCCCGTGACATCGTTAGGGACACTTTCCGGCTTTCTCGAACAAGGACCGGCAACCTCCTTTTCCACCCGGGGCCTCGATCTCGACAGCGACAATGGAGCACCCGCGTCGCCCCGCGGACCCTCATGGCCTCTGCTGGCGGCGGGCTGGCTGCCAGTGCTGCCGCCTTCGTCGAGATTTCCGAAAACGGCAACGGTAGTGATGGCCCCGACGATACAGGCGAGCTACGTATGCTCGAGATTTCTCGGGCCGAGATTCGCAAGGGACCGCGGGAAGACGACGGCACATTGACCTGGCTCCAGCGCCAAGTCGTCCTGCTCGTGGATTTTTACGTATGGGAGCCCGTATGCACCGGCTTTCGCTTTTTGCATCTCATCGTTGTATTCGTCCCCGTCATCCTGACGGTGCCGGCGATATGGATCGGGAGCCGCGTGCCAGAGCGCGACAATGAACGCGCTGGGACCCTGTGGTGGTACGGGTTTCTCGTCCAGGCCATGGAGTGGGCAGGCCCAGCATTTATCAAGGCAAGGCAACCTCTGCACCGTACTCACGCTCTGGAAACTGACACTTGTATTCATTCCGCTAGCTCGGTCAATGGGCCGCGTCAAGGTCCGACATCTTCCCCAGTGAGCTGTGCGACATCATGTCGAAGCTTCACGCCAATGCCCCGGCCCACTCCTTCCATGCGACCAAGCGGATAGTCCAGGAGGCCTTTGGTGGGCGTGAGTTTGGCGATATTTTCGACGAGTTTGACGAGAAGCCGATCGGTGTCGGGGCGATTGCCCAGGTATACAAGGCGAAGCTCAAGCCTGATCTCGCCTTGCCCGGAGACGTTGACGTCGCCAAGGATCCCTCCGACCTTCGGCACAAAGTCCGCCACAACGTCGGGACTGTTCTCAAGAGCAGTCCGAAGCACGTTCCCTCGTCGTATGTTGCTGTCAAGGTTCTGCATCCCCGCGTTGAGCGGATTGTGCGACGCGACCTTCGCATCATGCATTTTTTCGCCTCGGTGCTCAACGCAATACCCACCATGGAATGGCTCTCGCTGCCGGATGAGGTCGACCAGTTTGGGCAGATGATGAAGTTGCAGCTAGACCTGCGCATCGAGGCGGCCAATCTGACGAGATTCCGGACGGACTTCAAGGACAGGACTACCGCCTGGTTCCCCTTCCCCTATACCGATTTCTGCACCCGGAGTGTCCTGATCGAGGAGTTTGCGCATGGCATCCCCTTGGCTGACTTCATGGCAAATGGTGGCGGCGTTTTCCAGCAGGACATCGCCTCCGAGGGTCTCGACGCCTTTTTGCGCATGCTCCTCCTCGACAACTTTGTCCATGCAGACCTCCACCCCGGGAATATCATGGTGCGGTTCTACGAGACGGAGCGCCCCAGTCTGCCGTGGCGTCATACGCCCGAGCAAAATCCCGCCATGGCGGAGCAGACGGACGTGACGGAGCAGATACTGTCCCGACTACGGCCGCATCGCCACAACCAAGAGCTCTGGGACGCCGAGCTGGCCAAGATCGACGGCGAGGGCTTCCGGCCACAGCTGGTATTCATCGACGCTGGCCTCGTGACGGAACTCAATGCCACAAACCGGCGCAACTTCCTCGATCTCTTCCGCGCCGTCGCCGAGTTTGATGGATACAAGGCTGGTCACTTGATGTGCGAGCGGTGCCGGCATCCCGAGGCCGTTTTGGACAAGGAGGTGTTTGCCCTCAAGATGCAGCACCTGATTCTCGGCGTGAAGAGTCGGACGCTCGCGCTCGGCAACGTCAAGATTGGCGACATCTTGCAGCAGGTACTGTCCATGGTCCGGCAGCATCACGTCCGCCTCGAAGGGGACTTTGTCAACGTCGTCATCAGCATCCTACTGCTCGAGGGCATCGGTCGCAGTCTGAACCCCGATGTGGATCTCCTCAGTAGCTCGCTCCCGATTCTGAGGCAACTCGGCGCGCAGAGCGGGAAGGACATGGTCAAGGAGGGCGATTTTTCCATGTTGATGGTCTGGGTTGGCCTCGAGACAAGGAGGTTCATGCAGGCTAGTGTCGAGGACGTAAGTTGTCCCTGCTTGCTCCCCCCTGCCCTAGACCAACGCACTGAACTTCTTTTTCCATGAATAGGTTGAGAGATGCGTCCGATATGATCTCCTCTCTCCCAATGTATAACCTGGAATTTCCCTCCGGGAATAGGTACTTCAGCGCAGTGAGTTGAATAGCGTCTTGGGCGTGCACGCCTGCTTGGATGGCTGAAGCCCGTGATCCCCGGCACGCCTCTCCTGAAGGAAGGTTTACGATACCCGCGAGCGGTCTTTTGTGCTTTGACAGCGTAAAAATAGACAGTACCACACGATGCCGTACGAAGTAGCTGTTGTGCTTGGAACCTAAGACAAACAGGGCCCGCCGTGACCGTGTTCACAGTCTTTGGTTGATTCTAAACGTAGTCCGTACGGTGGCATGTACAGTAGCACGCACCCCTGCTGAGGTTGTCTTGAGTGTGGGGGCGCCCGGCTTGGCACATCCATGGATGTGCGACCTGGATGCGCGTCACGCCGTCAATTCCCGATCAAGTCTTTATTTTCTCTTATCGTCATATCTTCGCATCCCCTCAAGCTGAGCGTCCTCCAAAAATCAAAATCGAGTCAACGTCCTGTTGCGAATCCCGCTCCATACTCTGTTTACTCGGCTTGACCGAATTTTTATTCAGTCAGACGTCTCACCGTGATGGGCTGGTTCTGGGCCGAGGGAGTCGCCGCTCCCAGCGCCCCTGTCCCTCCAGCGGACTCGAAGCACAGGCGCCTTGCTGGAGCGGGCGCGCCTCCGGTATGTCGCCCGACGAGTTGGTTCTTGCTGTGTACTGAATATTGTATCGTCTCTAGCCTGGATGCCCCATGCACAAGGGTGCTGCTGATGCCCTGACTTCTCGCTCCCCATCCTCAAACCCCGCCGCCCCGGCGACCTGCCCCGTTCCTCACGGCAATCCGACCACGAACGAAAAGCTCTCTTCCTGCCCTGTCCCACGCAACAGTCAAACGAGCGCATCAACAGAGCAACGAAAGAATGCGTCCGTGTTTTCGAAACTCAATCCGCTCAACTACATGTTCCAGTCCATCCCGCAAGACCGGGCGCCAAATCAAACCTACGCGCTTCCGACGAGTCGAGACGAGTCTTCCATCCCACGAGGCAGCGGCGGCGGCAACTGGGAGTATCCGTCGCCGCAGCAAATGTACAATGCGCTACTCCGCAAGGGCTACACCGACACCGACGTCACGGCCGTGGAGAGCATGGTGGCGGTCCACAACTTTTTGAACGAGGGCGCCTGGGGCGAGATTGTCGAGTGGGAGCGCAGGTTCGGCAGGGGCCTCGGGCGGGGCTGGGAGGTCAGCAAGCGCGGGGAGGAGAACGCGCCGCTGGAGCTGCGACGGGTCGAAGGTCAGGAAGGCGGGCAGCTGCCGCAACCTACCCTGATCAGGTTCCAGGGGAGGCCCAACGATATAACGCCCAAGGCGGCCCTGTTGCAGATGCTGGGGAAGATATATCCGTCCAAGTTCGGGTAAGTCTGGATTAGGTGCAGGCAGGTTTTGTGTGATTTTGCGTGGAACTGACGTTTTGGAGTGTCAGCACCGAGCCGCCTTTCGACCGCCACGACTGGTATGTCTCGCGCAAGACTGGTGACGGCCAGAGTAAGGAGGTCCGATACGTCATTGACTTCTACTCGGCACCCCCTGAGCCAACCGGTGAACCGGTCTTCTACCTGGATGTTAGGCCCGCCGTGACGCCGACCGCCGCCGTGGAGCGGTTGATGCGGTGGGGTGGAGATGTCTGGTGGAGAGCGTCCGGGGCCGAAGTACGCGAGGCCAGCCGCCCAAATAATCAGAGCTGAGTGAAGATTGCGCCCGCCTCACAAGCGAACAACAGGCGAGTTCTCAAGGTTCTAGCGGTACTGATGAACGGGGTCATGGGATGGCGCGATTGCTTGGTTTGGTTCATCTTCAACGTGTATATGTTCTTACTCTCTCCTCATGACGGCTTCTATCGTGTACGATACTCAGGCCATGCCGCCCTCTTCTCGATGGCAGACCATCCGGCATGTAAGGTAAGTAGGTACATGCCCTTGACAGTACAAGTACAACTGGAAGTAAGGTACCTTCATTCAGAAGTCAGTTTGGGGGGCTTCAACGGTTGGGCTTAGCGTGGCTTGGTATCATGTCGTGCATGTGAAACACTGAAACTGTCCCTCCGCCCACGTACGTCTACAAACCAGCGCGGGCTTGTTTCCTTGTTAGCGCGGAACGTAAGATACCGGAGACCAAAAGCCTTCCCTTCTACCGAGGTCCTTCTTCTCGATACAGTTTGCTTCACTCGATGCTATTTTTGCCTTCATTTTCTTCCCCTTCTTCATTTAATCATCGATATCTCTGTGCGGCCATGTGTCGGGGTAAAAAACAAACCAGGGTTGAATTGTAAATTGTCGCTTCCACAGGTCAATGGCAGCGATCGCCAGCTGAAAGAGCTCAGCCTGCCAGCTGCCAGAAACTTGATTCCGTAAAATTCCCGAAAATTTGTCTTTGCTGAGCTTGACACCCCTCGTCGCATCCGATCTTTGTTCCATTTCCAAATGGCAGTCCCGGAAAGCTGACTTGCAGAATCCCTACGGCAATGACGGACCGCGAAGTGGAAGCGCAATCATCTCAACCGCCACTGGCCTCCGACAACCCCCCGTACCTCCGGCTGCACGTCACGCCTCTCGACGCGGAACTGCTCAAAGTTGTCCTGTCCTCGGCCCTGCTTACCAAAGTTCGCAAGATATCTTACCACGGCATTGAGACTTTCCCCGAGAAGCGCTACGGCTTCTTGGAGCTGCCTAGCGAGGACGCAGAGAAGCTGAGGAAGAAACTCAATGGATCGGTGCTGAAGGGCGTCAAGGTTCGCATCGATCGCGCGCACCCGTCGGTCATTCCCGCCCCGCTGGGCCAGTCTGCAATGGCCAAGGAGAAGACGTCCAAAAAGACCACCGAAACTGCGCGGCCGCCAAAGGACAAGAGCAAGAAGAGAAAGCGGGGCGCAGAGGAGCTCAGCGGTGCCATGTTGGAAGAAGGCAGAAAGATCAAGCGAGGGTGGACCAGCGCCGACGAGCCCAAGGAGAAAAGGTCAAAGAGGGACAAGGAGAAGAAGAAGGAGAAGGGCAAGAAGAAGCAAGTCAAGTCCAAGTACACCGACCATGCCGAGTGTCTGGTCAAGACCGTCTTGCCCGCAAACGCTGCTCCCTCGCCCGACCCTATCACGGAAAAAAAGAAGCAAAAGGGCAGATCACGGGAGGTCACAGTCCACGAGTTTGAGAGGACGACCAAATTTCCAACCTTCCTCAAGGCGGCGGCAGCTCCCGCCCAGTCGGCCGCCCAGCTAGAATTCGTCGATGGGAAGGGGTGGGTGGACCAGGATGGAGTTGTGGTAGAAAGCGTCAAGTCCAGACCTCCTCGAACCGGAAAAGTGTTGCTCTCGGGCGGGCTAAAGAAGGATCGGGGTCGGGAGACGGTCCGGCAAGAGGACAACACAACAAGATCCAACGCCAGCACCAGCGAAGATGAGACTACGGCAGAAAGTGAGCCTGGATCTCCGGCCCCTGCCGAGAGGAGCAGCCAGCCGCTTTCCGAAGTCACTGCGTCGAGGTCTTCGTCTCCTACACCGCCGGCCGAGTCGGATTTCCCGCGTCCCAGATCTTCCGCCTCGACGCGGAATCTTTCCATCACAATCCCTCCCGCAACCCCTAATGAGCCCAGAGTGCACCCCCTGGAAGCGCTGTATAAGCGCGCAAAGCAACCCGACGATGGGATCCTCAAAGCAGACCCCGGCGGAGGACAAGGATTCAGCTTTTTTTCTGATGGCAACGAAGAGGGTGCAGCCGAAGAAGACAACGACTCCGATGCTGGTGATGAGCCGTCGGGGATGATGGCACCCCTGACTCCATTCACCCGCGAGGATCTGGAATTGCGCGGCATCAGGAGTGCAGCGCCTACTCCCGACACGGCACACCCCAGCAGGAGATTCACACCGTGGGAAATGGACAACGATGGTGACGAGGAGCAAAAGGATGCTGAGCCTGCTTTCCATGAATCTGAGGAGGAGGAGGAAGATGAAAATGAGCAGGGTCCCCTTCACACCACGACGACCCAGGCGGGGGAGAGTCGTGAAAGGACGACCAGTGACTTCCACAAGTGGTTCTTTGAGAATCGGGGTGACGTGAATCGGTCGTGGAGGAAACAGAGGAAGATTGCGGGCAAGGAGAGGAGATACAGGGAGAACAAGGCTCGTATGGCCCGAGCAATCTAGCCATGCTGGTCCTCGGTGCGCGAGACGCTCTCCCTTCGGCAGACCCGTAAAAACAAAAGACTGGAGGGTACGGTCCCCAAAGTCCAGAAGCCAGATTGCTTGTTCCCCTTGGTCTTTGGCTACCTACCCCATGGAAATTGTTTCCGTGCATGGTGTCTATCTAACCTTTGCGATGTGATTAGCCTCGTATGCTGGGAACTTGAGGGAAACCCTCGTCTTCATATAGGATGTACAACGCTGAATCAGGGTGGAAGGCGCCATAAATTGTACGGTCAATCTGAGCGGAGGCCGTTCTACCTAGTACGATCCAGCCCTAATTTGCTTGTTAGCGTAGACTTGACAAGTACATTCTACCTCCTCCTCCTCCTCCTCCTCCTCCTCTTCTTCTTCTTCTTCCTTCTTTTCTTCCTTCCTTTTCTCTTCTCTTTTTTCTTCTAACGTATTTGATAAGCGAGCGACGCATTATCCAACGCGACGCGTTCCTCTACCTTTTCCACCACATATCTCCATAACAAGTCATGTGTGGCCCCTCAAAAGAAGCCAGGCTTCTACTAGCCCTCGAAGCTCTTAAGAACGACGAGAGACTTAGTGTCCGGGCTGCAGCTAAACTATACAACGTTCCGGAAGCAACAATTCGCCACCGGCGTCATGGTCGGCTTGCACGACGCGATATTCCAGCCAACTCACGCAACCTAACGGATCTAGAGGAGCAGACGATAGTTCAGTATGTAGTTGAGCTATATACTCGCGCATTCCCCACCAGACTAGGTGGTGTGGAAGATATGGCCAACCAACTGCTACGCGTACGCGACGCGCCCCCTGTCGGCAAGCTCTGGGCACACAACTTCGTCAAACGCCAGCCAGAGCTCCGGACGCGTTACACGCGTAGATACGACTACCAGAGGGCCAAGTGTGAGGATCCTAAGGTCATTGGCGAGTGGTTTGCCCTCGTGCAGAACGTCAAGGCTAAGTACGGTATCGTGGATGACGATGTTTACAACTTTGACGAGACTGGGTTTATGATGGGCATTATCTTTGCAGGCATGGTGGTTACAACCTCGGATGGCCTTAGCAAGGCAAAGCTGGCTCAGCCGGGCAACCGCGAATGGGCAACGGTGATCCAGGGAGTCAATGCCCTCGGCTGGGCCATCCCTCCCTTGGCTGCGCAGTACCACCTCGCGAACTGGTACACCGAGTGCAACCTCCCAGCCGACTGGCGCATCGCAACCACCGGCAATGGCTGGACTACCGATGCCGTAGGTCTGGATTGGATCAAGCATTTCGACTACCACACAGCGCCCCGGGCAAAGGGCAAGTACCGGTTGTTGATCCTCGACAGCCACGAGTCACCACTCGACCGAATTCGAGCACTACTGCCAACAGAACAACATCATCACTCTCTGTATGCCACCGTACACTTCCCACCTCCTTCAGCCACTCGATGTTGGCTGCTTTGGACCGCTGAAGCAGGCGTACGGTCGCCAAATCGAGGAGTTGATGCGCATGCATATCAACCACGTCAGCAAACCTGAGTTCCTCTGTGCCTTCCGCGAGGCCTATCTTGCCTCTATGACGGAGAGGAACATACAGGGCGGCTTTGCAGGTGCCGGCCTTGTGCCGTACGATCCAGAGAGAGTGCTTTCCAAGCTGGATGAAAGCTTCATACGCCAACTCCCACAACCTCACGGCCTGGCACTGCACAACCTTGGGTCTCCCAGACACCCCACAACCCCCAAGAGGCTAATGCACAGTCAACGCTCATCAAGACTCGCATTATCAACTATCAAAATAGCTCCCGGACTTCAATGTTGGCTGCTGTGGACCAGCTGGCCAAGGGTACACCGGCTGTGATGCACCAGGTGACCCTCCTTCGGTCAGAGGTCTCTTCGCTCCGCAAGGCCAACGAGGCACTAAGCAAGCGCCGGAGAGCAAAAAGAACACGCGTGCGGTTTGGAGGATCACTTACGGTGCAAGATGCAAAGGATCTACTAACGTACAATATCAGTGAGTGGGCCATATCAGTGAGTGGGCCATATCAGTGAGTGGGCCACTTTCTACTACCCTACAAACGCCATTCTCAATTGCAAAACAACAACACTAGGAACCAACTATAATTACATCAGAAACAGTCGTATCAGATGCTTCTACAGTCTCCTGGCAAGTGCGGGCATTATGGCCAGGCTTACCGCACACACCACAGCACCGAACCCTCGCACGACCCCCCCCTGTATCACTACTTCCCAACTGCGTTTCTTGCACTCCCTCTCCGCCAACATCCCCCTGACCTAGTATCCCCTGTGCTCCCTGTACATTAAGTGATTCTCTAAGCTGTACACGTGTTTATTTTCGCTCTCCGGCGCTTGCTTAGTGCCTCGTTGGCCTTGCGGAGCGAAGCGACCTCTGACTCGAGGACAACCACTCGATGCAATATAGCTCTGGAAGACCCAAGGTTGTGGTGTGCTAGGTCGTGAGGTCGTGGATGTTGGTGTACGAAGCTTGACATCCAACTTGGAAAGCACCCTCTCTGGATCGTATGGTACTAAACCAGCCCCTGCAAAACCGCCCTGGATATTCCTCTCCGTCATAGAGGCAGAGAAGGCCTCGCGGAAAGCACAGAGGAACTCGAGCTTGCTCACGTGGTTGATATGCATTCGCATCAAGT
>MU863758.1:8223-22129 GCA_033575675.1 Parathielavia hyrcaniae | reverse complement strand
TTTTTCATCCGGCCTGCAAGGGTGCGGTTTTCCTGTATAGTAAATAGTTGAAGGTCCGGCACGCCCCCCAGGGCATAGCGGTGTAGGAATAATAAATAAATTATCCCTCGATGACTTGGTGAGACTGCAAGCACATGTTTTGAGCCCTTCAAATCTTATCGCGAAACAAGAGAGGCACCCAATCCTCCATGGCTCTCATATTCCTGAAGATACCTGTGTGCAGTCACCCCTATTCGCAGGTTGATCAAATTGGGACAGCAAGGGCAAAGGCCATCTGGCATGCAAAACACAGCGCACATAGCAACTGGAGCCTGTCTCATTAGGTACACATCCGGATCCGGATCCGTCCTCAAATCTCGTACCGGTCGCTCTCATGCTGCACCGGCCGGTAGACAAAATAGTCAAAGCTGGCCTCGGCCGCCGTCCCGTTCAGATCCGACGCGGCGACCCCGACAAAGGCGCCTGTGAAGCTGCCGTGCTGCTGGTGGCCGCCGCACTCGTCCGACACGATGCTCGCATCCAGGACGGGGCCGATCTTCTTGAGCTCCTCGCCCTCGAGCGCATAGTAAAACTGCAGTTCCTGGCCCCCCCGGACGGTCAGCGCCAGCCGGACCTTGCCCTCGTCCGGGATCGACACTACCTCGGGGAAGGGCACGCGCAGGGTGCCGAGCGGCCACGTCGCCTCGGACGCCAGGATGAGCAGCTCGCGGCGGCCGTCCGAGTGGGCCGACACGGCCAGGTAGAAGAAGTTGTAGCGGCAGTAGTAGGCCGTCAGCCCTGCGAACTGGCGCTCGTCGGCCGGCGAGAAATTGATGACGGTCTCGGCGTCGTACGAAAAGTGCGTCTGCCGCCGCGCCACGAGCGACTGCTCGAACCACGACCCGACGCTCTCGCGCCCGACCAGCGTCAGCTTGTTGTCCTCGGTCCGGAAGATGCGCTCCGTCTCGGGCGTACGCAGCCACTGGAAGTCCTTGTGCAGCCCGGCCTCGAACGTGTACCGCTGCTCGGCCCAGTACTTGTCGTCGTCGCGCGCCGCCGGGAGGTCGACAAACAGGCTCGGCACGGGACCATTCTTGACGTAGAGCCAGTCATCGTCGCCCCAGTAGCATTCCTGGATGGCCGTCTCGCGGCCGAGCACGCAGCGGCGGAGCTGGGTGACGGGCCGGCCGGTGAGATGGACCATGTAAGTCTTGCCGTCGGGGGTGTCCACAATGTCGCCGTGGCCGGCGCGCTGCAGTGCCGCGTGGGGATGGTCCCTGGATGACAGGATCTGCGGCTGGGGGGGTGTCTCGTACGGCCCCCAGATGTCGCGGGACCGGCAAAAGGTCACAGCATGCCCGTACCCCGTGCCGCCTTCGGCCGTCAGCAGGTAGTACCACCCGTTGCGCTTGTACAAGTGCGGCCCCTCGACGAGGCCCAGGTCACTGCCCGGGAAGACGTTCTTGCGCGGGCCGACGAGCTCGCCGGCCTTGGGGTCGAACTCCTGTAGCGCGATGCCGGCAAACGTTTGGGGCCGCCGGCGGTGGTCCCAGAGCATGTTGACAAACCATTTGCGGCCGTCGTCGTCGTGGAACAGCGAAGGATCGAAGCCCGACGAGTTGATGTAAAAGGAGTCCGACCAGGGACCCTCGATGGCAGGCGCGCTGACAATGTAGTTGTGGGCATCCTTGAAGGCGCCGTCCTTGCGCTTGACGTCAGTGTAGACGAGCCAGAACTTGTCGCCGTCGTGGGTCAGGCACGGCGCCCAGACGCCGCAGCTATCCGGGTCGCCGCGCATGTCCAGCTGGCTCTTGCGGTTCAGGGGGCGGACGACCAGGTCCCAGTTGGCGAGGTCGCGCGAGTGGTGGATCTGGACGCCGGGGTACCACTCAAAGGTCGAGGTGGCGATGTAGTAGTCGTCGCCGACCCGGAGGATGGACGGGTCCGGGTTGAAGCCCGGGAGGATGGGATTGCGGACCTGCGGCATGGTTGCGTCGATGTGTCGGATGTGTGCTCGACGTTACACCGGCAGCCTGCGAGCAGAAATACAACGGCTTGCTCTTAAGTACAGCTGCTGCACTATCGTGGAGGAGTGAGGGGATGTGGTCAGGCGCCAGCAGCTCCACCCCCCGCATTTAGCCGGCATGCGGAAGCCGTCGATCGGGGCCGGGGAAGGGCCGGTGAACCGGTGGTGCGATTGCGGAGGTGAGGACAGCCAAGAGCTGCCCAAGCATCCTTTCGCTGTCAAGTACCCCGACCCGAACCCCGACATTCGGTCGTCGTTCGAGCAGTCAGCGAACCCCGCAACGTCCTATCCCCACTATCAGTCCGCGACATGTTTGTGCTCCTGGCATCGTATTCTGGTAGATGGGGAAACCAGGCGATGTGGAGGTGTGGGGCAACCGTTTTGTTCAGATTGATGTAGGACGGCAGTAGTCTCCGTACTTCCCGCCTTATATTAAATTCATTTGCCGTCTCGCTGGCGTTGGTAACAAGCAAATGGCATCCGTATCCAAAACGGGGAACTACAACGCCTTCCCATACATACCGGTGTATATGTGTACAAAACACGTGTATATGGCATACAAAAAGCGCCCGAGATGCCTGTGAAATATCCAACCCCGCAATCGCAGCCGGGAGAAGCGGCGTCGACTTCAAAGGAAAGCCGCAGCGGCCAGCAGGGCTCCGAGCACGGACAGCCCAGCCTGCGGAAGCGACCGGAAGCCCGACGACTCCGACGACCCATCTGTAGGCTTGATGCCCGTGGCTGGCCGGCCGAGGTACCAGGCACCGATGTCGGTGAGACTGCCGTTGTTGCTGAGCATGGCTCCGTTGGGCCCGACGTTGGACACGTCGCTGCGGAAGGCACCGAACAGGGAGTAGCGCTCGACAAAGTCGAGCCGGTCAAAGTAGTCGGCCGAGATGTTGTAGAAGGATTGCGTGGCCGCCAGGTCCTCGTTGGCGAGGTTGTACTCGGTAATCCACATGGTCTTGTTAGGGAAGCTGTCGACACCTTCAGTCAGGACGGGTTCACTCTCTTGGGGCCACCCATCCGTCACTTACGCTGCCGCGTACTGTCCCATGTGGCTTGCCAGCCCGTCAAAGCTGCCGTACCAATGGATGGTCACAAAGTCGTAGGTGCAGTTGCGCGTCTCGTCATCGGTGCTGATGAGTTTGGAGCACTCGGTCAGGAAGTCCTGCACCCAGGGCAACCCATCGGGCCCTCCGGTGCAGGCCGGCAGCCCGACGCGGATACCTATCTCCTGCAAAGGAATCATGTTCTTGACCCAGACCTGGGCCGCCACCGACGGCTGCATGCTGCTGCCTCCCCAAGCAAACGGGCCGTCGGGCTCGTTGAACGAGAGCACATTGGTGATGTTGACGCCCTGTTCCACCAGGCGCGTCACGTTGGTCAAAAACGAAGTGTCGTCGAGGGTTGGCGGGGTACCCCACAGCATGGGCACAAACTCGAACTCGGACTGGGGCACATCGGCGTAGGTGGGCTCGGGGTCCGACTTGTAGTTGTAGTACCACGTCAGCGTCGTCGGCTTGGTAACCCAAATGTCGTCGTCTGCGCGAGTTGTCTCATTTGGCGTGAAGACAAGGCCGCGCTTCGGGGATGCTGCGACGGGCGCGATAAACGAGGGGACGGCCGCCAGGAGAGCGACCAAGGCCGTGGTGTGCAGCATGGTGATTGCTGAATGGCAATGAAATGCCGTCCGAGGCCACACCTAGTATGCTGGTATCTCGCGCCGACTGTTTTCTTCCTCCAGATCAGACTTGGCACTCTGTAGGGGCTGTCTTCGTTGCTCGGAAGGGTCGGAAGCGGGAGGGGGCACTCGGGTTGTCGATGTTGTGGCGCGTCTCGGTGTTCTTGGTTGCGCCTACTTGGAAAACGAGTGACTCGTCGGCAATTAACCTAAGGAACGTTGTCAAAGACAAAAGATGGATAGCGAGGCAGAAACTTGGTGTTGAAGCCGGCTCCCAGCCAGGGGCCCGGCTGGTTTTGTCAATCCAGCATCAAGCTGAAAAGTTGAAGACGCCGAGCCTGCCAATCTTGGATGGTGTCTAGCCGCATATGCGCTTGGCCAATCTGGGATTAGCGGTCCATAGCGGCTGCGCCAAGCAGGGCGCAAGTGCGCCATCCAATTGTTGGTCGTTTTTCGTTCTCGGATGGCCTGGGATGACGTCTCACGCCGCGAACACGATGTTCGGATTGCTCGGCGTTCCTCTGCCTGCGGCCACTGATGAGACGAAGCCTCGCCAGCGAGGACTGCGACAGCAAAAAACCGACCTGCATGCCATACGGTGCGGCTGACGAAATCACATGCTGCAGCTGGATTAACGGCTTTCGTTCCAGTCCGCGCCACCCCTTCGGCCCGGACCGTTAGCATGCCGAAGAGGACTTCGGACTTGGCGTTACCAGGAGCGAATTAGGGTTGAGCCGGGCATCAGACAATTCGCGATGCCACCTGTTCGACAGAGAGGGCTGATGAGCATATATGAGACCAGCCTTGATGGTGTCCTCGGTTAAGGGATCGGTAAGGAAAGATGCGCAACTGCCGACAGTGGAGCCGGTCCTCGGCCGGTCCGCGGTTGCCATTGGGGCATTCGACGGGTTTCCCCGCAAATAGCCGGCTCGGGCGGTTCACTTTACCCCAAGCCTCGACCACCAAAGACCAGGGCCGAGAGATGCCTCGGCAAACCGGACCCCACAAGGTTGGACAATATGTAAGCGGAACAAGACGTTGCCGCCGTCGCTGCCTCCTATATTTGAAGCCGCCGTTGCAGTGATTCCCAGTATCCCGTCTCCGTCATATCGCAACAGACTCCTCCAGTACATTGCAACCATGGCTGCTGAACGGATCGGCTCCATCTTCAAGCACCTGTCTCCTGGCAGCTCGCTCTCCCAGATGTACGTATTTGCAGGCTCGAACGTGCCCCAGCTGGACGTGCCTCTCTAACTCCCATCTCTTAGCACCTCCAAGAATGCCGACGACATCGTGATCACCCTCGCCATCCGGACACCGTTGACCAAAGCGAGGAAGGGCGGCTTCAAAGACACCAGCCTCGAGTACATGGTGTACGCCCTACTGAAGGAACTGCGCGAGCGTAGCAAGATCGACCCCGGGCTTGTCGAGGACATCTGCCTGGGAAATGTGCGCCCTCATGCCCTCCTGACCCCGGCCCCCTCTGGCCGTTGCTGACACGACCCAGGTCTCCGACGGCAAGGCCGCCTACAAGCTGCGCGCCGCCGCGCTCGCCGCCGGCTTCCCCAACACGGCTAGCGCCTACTCCCTAAACCGCTTTTGCTCGTCCGGCCTCAAGGCCGTGGAGGACATTGCCCACGCCATCCAGGCCGGCTCCATCGAGGTGGGCGTCGCGGTGGGCGCCGAGCAGATGAGCATCGGCGGCGACGCCCTCGACAAGCCGTTTGACGAGGAGGTGACCAAGCAGTCGACCGAGTCGAGCGACTGCATGCAGCCCATGGGCTGGACGAGCGAGAACCTTAGCCGCGACTTCAACATCGCCCGCGAGGAGATGGACAAGTACGCCGCCGAGAGCTTCCAGCGCGCCGAGCGGGCTCAGAAGGCCGGCCTGTTCGACGACGAGATCGTGCCCATCAAGACGCGCGTCAAGGACGCCAGCGGCGAGTGGAAGGACGTCACTCTCACCAGGGACGACGGCATCCGGCCGGGCACCACCGCCGAAGGGCTAGCCAAGATCCGCGTCGCGTTCCCGCAGTGGGGGCCCACCACGACCGGCGGCAACGCCAGCCAGGTCACCGACGGAGGTTAGTTACTGACTTCTTTACTAGCACATGCGCACTCACCCTAGATTTTCTCTACTAACAACGTCTCAGCCGCCGCCATCCTCCTCATGAAGCGCTCAACCGCCATCAAGCTGGGCCAGCCGATTCTGGCCAAGTACGTCGGCTCGACCGTCGCCGGCCTGGCCCCGCGCATCATGGGCATTGGGCCGAGCCTGGTCATCCCCAAGCTGCTCTCGCAGCACAACGTGTCGCTGGCCGACGTGGACGTGGTCGAGGTCAACGAGGCCTTCGCCAGCATGGCCGTCTACTGCCGCGACAAGCTCGGCCTGGACTGGGCCAAAATGAACCCGCGCGGCGGCGCCATCGCCCTGGGCCACCCGCTCGGCGCGACGGGCGCCAGGCAGATTGTCACTGGCCTGAGCGAGTGCCGGAGGACGGGCAAGAAGATCCTGCTGACGAGCATGTGCATTGGCACGGGGATGGGCATGGCTGGGTTGTTTGTGAGCGAGCAATGAGTGGGTGTAGAAGGGAGGCTAACGTTGATATGAGTAGTAGGTATTCGTTCAGTGTGTATACTTAGTCATAGCCCAGCGGCGTGGTAACCGTTTTCTGTCGATGCTTAGGTCCGTGGCCCAGATGTGGTAGGGAGGTGTTCATCGCATTCTTGCGATGCCGTTTCTGACTAAGTTGGGGTCAGGTCACTGGCAGTTGGGAAGCTATGTCCTCCGTGCTCGTGGTGGGCAAGTCTGCGTTCGTCGCCTGAGCCAAGACACCAAAAAGCATAACAGCAAACATGAACACACACACGGAATCCAACACATCCAACCACCGGTAAATAGTAATACAAGGTACTCCAGTCAAGCCCATGCTGGAATCATAATATCTCAAAAGATAACCAGGGATGCAAAGTCCGCTTGTTGAAAACCGAACGCCAGGGAAATGCACACTTGGTTGCGCAACCACCACCCAATTCCCTTTTTATCCAACTCATACCACTTTGCTTGCCTCGAGGAGCTGCTCGAACGAAGCCGGCGTCTGCACACAGTCAGCAGGGGCACAAACAGAAGACACGCATGCATTGCAGAACAACACACCTCGGGCCCGACCACACCCTGATTCGTCAGATACTTCAACACACCCTTGATGACCTCGAACTGCTCGTCGGCCGTCAGCTCCATGATGGCCAGCTCCATTACGTGGGTGACCGAAGACCGCTTGAAGGCGATGAAGGTGTGGTAGTAGATAAAGGAAAACAGCCCCATGATGAACTGGCAGTCCATGCGGTCCGTCATGCCGCCGTGGCCGGGGATCGAGTCGCCAAAGTCCTTGATCTTGAAGGTGCGCTTCAGGCCCGAGGCAAAGAAGCCGCCAAACGGGGCGATCAGCGACGCGAAGCTGGCCCAGAAGAAGGTGTGGATCTGCATGGGCGACATGGTGATGCTGAGGCTGTATTTGGGCGGCAGGAAGAAGAGCTCCGGGGTCGAGTAGGTGCGCGGGATGAAGACGGGGTTCGGGTCGCACTCCAGGCCCGTGAAGATGTTGGCGCCGAGGTCCGTCGCGGGGCAGATGAAGTACTTGGAGCGCAACAGGATGTTGGTCAGGACGATGCCGAAGAGGACCGTCATGATCCAGGCGCCGACGAACCCCTCGACCGTCTTCTTCGGGGACAGCTTGATCAGCTGGGTGCGGCCAAAGGTGATGCCGCAGATGTAGGCAAAGATGTCGTTCGTGATGACGAGGGCGGCCGGCAAGAAGAACCAGATCATGCCCTCGAGCACGTTGTTCATGACGAAGTGGGCCTGCACGACGATGAGGAACAGGGCCATGTGCGTCCAGGCAAACTGCGAAAACTGGAACTTGAGGTGGCCGGGCTTCAGCGAGCCGACGAAGAAGACGAAGCCTGGAGGGAAGGTCAGCACAATTCTCGTAGTCAGTCTGACGCACTTTGAGAGACGCACCAAAGACGTAGAGGATGAAGCTGATGAAGCGGTGGTGCGTTGCCAGCGGCAGGAGCACCTTGTCCACGAGCACAATGTGCTTGAGGTAGTAGACAACGCTCTCGCCGTATAGGAAGTACATGGTTGTGGCGAGCCAGTACCAGTTTAGACTCTTGGTCGACTGTAGGTCGCGGGCGCGGCTCGGCACGTTGGCAATGGCAATGACCTCCTTGAACGAGACGATCTGGATAGCCGTGATGATGACGAGGATATAGACGTGGCCCATGATCAGGGCGGCGAAGAAGCCGCCGATCATAACAAAGGTCCAGAAGGTGCGCGTGATGAAGTTTGCCTTTTTCTTTTCGTACTCGGACTGCTGCTGCTCCTGCTCAGAAGGTGGTTTCTGCGCGCGTTAGCACGACCAGCCATAGACCGCTTCACGGGGTGGCTAACCTCGTCGATGTTCTGGAGCGTCCCGCCGGCCTTGGGCTTGCCCGGCGACCCCTCTTCGCTGACATCGCTGAAGCTGGCGCGCCGTCCGTCTGTGTGGCCGTCGGCGTGTTTGTTGTTGTGGGGAAACCTGACCCCCCGGCGCGATCGTCCCGTCATGGTGGTTGTTTGTTTATTGCTCGATCGAAGCCAGCGTGGCCAAGTTTGACTAGGGCTGGCAAGTTTCGATTGTGAGTTATGCAGTATTCCTAATAAATCGAAGAACCGGGTAACGCTGGTTTCGGCTCGTTCGGAGAAGCAGGATTTCCAAGAGACGACCCGGGAGCTTGCAGCGCGTGTCGCTGAAGCGGATTCGGCGGCCTGGTGCGAATGATTTTGCCGATGGGCAGCGAGTGTTGGACTGTTCGAGGAAGACGTGCGGTCAAGCGGGACCAGGGCTTCAGTCCCAAGCTGGTTGTTGGTGTTGAAATTTCGGGGTTTGGGTCCTACGTCAATCTGGCTGAGACCATGGCGTTAAAGTGGGGCGCTCTCTTACTGAGCGGGCAGTGCGAAGTACGTGTACTTATCCGTAACCCGTGGACCTGGAAGTCCTGCCTGAACGTGCAGTTAATTGCGGCAGCCAATGACGCCTTCAAAATCAGCGCCAATCTACAAGGAACAATGTACGATTTTCAGGCTGGCCTGGAAGCGCGGAAGTGAATGGCGACTCTGCAAGCCAGATTGCAGGGTACCTTGAGGGGAATCTGCTGTAATCCGTACCTCAGACCAAACCAAGTTCCGATGAAGAACTTCCAGGTTGAAGAGAGCTCGGGCACTCGATGTTTGGCGGAGGCTTCCGCTGCCGAATCACAAGCTGACCCTGAAAACCCACAGTCGGGCTGTGGGTGCGCCGAGATCCGACCGAATCTTAACACTTCCGACGCTGCCAAGATTCCACCCCTGCCCATTGAACTTGACGCGTCCAGTCACGTACAGAATAACCTCGAACATTATCCACGACTGTGAAGGTCAGTTCCTCTGCAGCACAGCTCGCCCTGGCCCAATGCAAATGGCGGTCATGCCTGACATTGGACGCAGCCAGCGGCCATGGACGACTTTTCGGACGACAGCCTCGACGACCTGAACGAGACGGTGCTGCAGGAGCTTGAGAACAATGCCATCCAGTTTACTCAGGCCAGGCAGAGCCCGTCGCAGGCTGCCCAGCCACAACCCAGATTTCAAAATGCGCCCACGCAGCACAGCGCCGTCGAGTACGACTTTGATGACGACGACCTCGACGATACGATCGTGATCGACGAGCACGCCCAGCCGCAGAGACCCCCGCCACATGCGCAGCAACCTCTGCCGCCGCAACCCCGCCATGCCGCTGCCGGAGGCACACAGCGATGGAACCACCACCTGCCGCCCTCTCGCCCGTCCTACCCCACTCGCCCACAGTTTCCGCAGCCATCACGAACAATTCCTCAACCCGTTCCCTTGCAGCGATATCCCGCGCCTTCCCAGCGATACCCTCCACCCTCCGGGCCGCAGCAAGCCCCGCCCTCGCAGTTCGCCCGCCCTCCGCTGCCGATTCCCAGGCCATACCCGCAACCGTCCCAGGCGCCTCACGCTGGCCCAGCGAACCAGAACGACGTCATTTCGAATCTGCAAGCCCGCCTCTCGGAGCTCCAGTCCGATCTCACGGCAGCCAAGGGCGAAGCCTCGATTTTGAGGTCCAAGTACGAGAAAGCCCGGGCAACCCACGATGCCGAGGTTGCACGCCTAAAGAAGGAAACCGCCGATCAACTGGCGAAACAGGAGCGCCTTGCCGAGCAAGCACGCGCCGCAGAGCGCACCACCGCCACCGAACTGCAGTTTGCCCGTCAGGACCTTAGGGAGGAGCTGGGCCGGGTAAAGTTTAGGCGGAAGGATGGCCCCGCCACGCCCAGGAAGGACACGAGAACATGGGGCATCGCCGATGGTTTTGACGGCGTCGAGATTTTGTCCAGTCCCACCAAAGGTCAGAGCTTGAAGAGGAAGGATTCCACTCCTGCCCTGCCCGGACTGCCCCCGGCGGAGCGCACCCCCTCCAAGGGCAAGAGAAAACGCCCGATTGTGGACAGCCCGACATTTGCGCTTGAGACCGACGGAGGAGATGCTGTATTTGATCAACCACATGCAACGACACCGTCACTCTTTTCGCCGTTGGTCTTCCGGCCCCAGCCACTTGATGTAGGTCGATCCCGTCCTGCTGATTGCGCCGCTCTAACTCTCCCAGTACTTGAGGCTCTTCCTAGACCATACCGCGATCCATGGCCAGCCGCCGACATTTGATGACTTCTCGCACTACGCATTCCCGTCCGACCCACAACACTCGCTGGCGTCCATGCTGCTCCAGAAACTCCCGCAGATGGGGCGACCCGGCGACCCAGTGAGCCTCCTTGTCGACTTTGCGGACACCATCATCGAAATGTGGCACCGGTGTCTTTCAGAGAGATACTACGGGCCCATATACCACCTCGTTGCCCTGGTCTTGTACACGCTCGACTTCAACGCCGTCGATGTGGCACCGCACATCATCGCGCCGCTCATTCCCGTCTGCGCCACCACCTGCCGGCTGGTTGCACTTCCCCAACTCAATACCGTAGACGGAAACCTGGCCGAGCACCCCGACGCCGTCATCCGGCAGTTGTGTCTCAACATCAACGTCACGCAGTGTCTGTCGCTCCTCTCGCTCGCTGCCCTGGCGTGTCTACCGCAGTCCTTTGAGGAACGTGGGCCGGACTCGGCAGTTCCATCACCGCAACTGGAGTTCTGGAGAACCATGGAATTCGATTTTGTGCTCATGATGCTCTCCCCGAAGCATCCGGAGGCAGACTGGCTGGCCATGATGTCCTTGATTCGCACATCCGTGGCCCCGGACAGCATCGGGCCCATTCCGTCTTCTGCGACGGGCGCAGGCGTTGTCGAGGCGCAAACACCCGCGGCCGTCGCCGCTACCTTGATCGACTGTGTATCGTCGTTTTTATGCGCTATGCATCCACCACGATGGGCTGCTGACCCCGGCTCCGTGAAGGAGATTGTGGCCAGGAATGCGGCCCTGGATACGCTGGCGACGTTTGCGACGAGTCCGTTTGGCGCCCTGCAGATCGCAGAGAGCGACGTCGCCATTCCCCGGCTGGTCACGATGCTTTGCTGGGCCATTGACCGGCTGTACGACTCGGACTTGCCGGTGAAGGTGGAGAGGAAGACGGACCCCGGCGGGTCTCAGACAGAAGCAGGAGACGACATGGACTTGGATCGGGGCGGGGGAGTGCACAAGAATGAAATGAACGGGCCGAATCCAGCAGCTAAAGGAATGCTGGACTTGGAATTTGATCCTACGCCGGACCCGATGACGCTGCTCTACCATATCATTTCGCGAGCTACCTGGTTTCTGCATTATTTAGTGACGGACCAACGCACAGCGGGCGTGGCTAACGTGTCAGCGAAGTTGGCTGCTTCGCACGGCGGCTCGCAGCGGTACTGCCTCACGCTGGCGAGGCTGACCTTTGCCGAGGAGGATCTGGTGCTAGAGGCGGGGATCGACGCCGAGACGGTTGAGCTAGCGCATGAGCTGCTTGAGTTGGCCGTGACGCCGGACGAGGGCGAGGAGATTAGTGAGATGTTTGATTGATGAGTTGGGCTCGGGGTATGTATGGACAGGAGTCTTGCTGGCGATGTTGCTGGATGGTTTTGATACCCTGTGTGGTTAAAATTGCAGGTGTCCCGTGAAGATATCGGTACATATCGAACGGTTTCTTGTTGAGCTTTTGCATGCTCCTTGCCACTTGCTGTCCAAATTTCTGGTTCTCTTCAGCTGTCGAGATACATATTGATAAGACTGAACCGCATGGCACGCTGTAATCGTCAAGTCTGCGACACACGCCTTTTCCGGACACTGTTGTTGAAATGAGGTGAGCAGGGAGTTGAACCACCGGGATTTCAATCTTTGAGCTTCCTTTTAACATCAACACAAATCTAAACTTAGGGCTTGCAGGTGGGAAAAAACCCTTATACAAGAAGGATAGTAATAACTAGTTATTGTCATTCAAGAGCAACAACGCCGTTTCATGGATGTCCATTTCTCGCAATCCTCGAACACTTCAACTACAACCTCCTTCAGTTCCGCAGAACGCTCTTCTCTCATGACGTCCCAGCGAATCCCAAACGCAACATTTCCAAAACAACTTTGAATAGCAACTTAGTGGCGTCTTCGGGATCGCTTGAATATCCCTTGCTAAACCCAAACGTCACTCAAGCTGGAAGCTCCTGAGCCGACGTCGCTGATAGTCTTGGGCTCACTGCGCTCTTGGTGCGACCCAGACTGCACTTGGCCCCCATCTTCGCGGCCGAGGGTTGGAAGGATTCTGGACAGCCCCAAGCGAATGCAGAACTCACGCACCCGCGCCCTTCGGGGCAGCCAGAGATTGAAGGCGGCGGCCGCAAGAAGGAAGATTCTAACGGGGATGAGCAGGCCCAGTAAAAGTTGCGTCCGCAGTTTATACAAGCATGATGGGAATACATCAGCGCCGCCTCAGGCATGCTTTGGTTGAGTTCGTATCTTGGTGCTTACCTCGCGTCGGCGGCACCGTCCTCGGCGGGCGGCCATCGTACCGACACATTGCGGGTAGCCATGGCGACCAGGACCACTTCATCCCCATCTTGCCAGGCGACAAAAATAGGCTTCGCAGTTACCGTGGCTTGCCTCGCGTCAAGGTGGTGTACGCTGAAAGGTCGTCGTTGGCTGGAGCCGGAGTGACATGAGGGATGAAGTCGGTTGTCATTTCGCAGACTGCACTTCTATAGAGAGCCAAATGAACACTGTAGTTGCTGATACGGACAGAGTATTAGCATGGAAGAAGGTACCTGAATTGGGTCGGCGACTGCTCGATGGCACGAACTTGGGACGGCAGACATAGATAGTAACACTGTCGTCATAGTTTTGACCTCGGATCGGAAAGTCGGTGTCTACTATCGTCAATGTCATGAAGTACGAGCTGCGTCTGGTTGGAGCATTTATCTCACATGGCCGAGCGTAGGTGTATCCATCGGGGCAGATTCCGGGCGAGTAGAGGCTCAAGGGCTCAGGCGACAAGCTGACGGAAGTGGTGATTGGAGGAAAGTAGTCGGAGTCCGTTCCAAGGTTCATGGACCGAGTCGTCTGGGAGTATGTGGCTGTTCCCAAACACGACTCCGGAGGAGCGAAAAGCGCCGTGGCCGGGCTCAAGTTTGGAGTCGACTCCGCAGTCGAGTCCTTTTTGTATGCCCGACGTCTCGATGTTCAGAGGTTGCGGAGGTGAGAATGGGAACTTCAACCCCCTGGGCTTTTCTATTGCGATGCTGAGCTTTCAAGTTCCAGGTTCCACCTGAACTTCTGAAGCCACCTCCAGCCCCCAGCCAACTCCGCGTCCGTACACACGCCACGTCGAGTCGAGTACAATACAGCAGCTGGACCCGCAGTGCACTGCCTGCAGGGCATCTTTTTGGCGTTTTGCAGCTAGGTAGAAGTACACAAGCCACTGTCGGGCGGGGCAGCAAAAGGGTAATGGTTGATGGAACCCGAACTATAACTACTTGGTTGCATAGTAATCAGGTATGCCATCCTGGCCACAAGATGTCTTGAACTAGGATGGTTTCCAGACTGGTGCAAGAGAGCAAAGACTGTGGTGCTGCCAAAGCCAGGAAAGGCCCCGCCAGTATACCAAATGCCTGGAGGCTACAGGCCCATCGCTCTGCTACCGACCTT
>MU863757.1:11814-22671 GCA_033575675.1 Parathielavia hyrcaniae | reverse complement strand
CGGGAAATCGAGCACTTCATCAGAGCGCACATCAACCATATCACCAAGGTCGAGTTCTTCCTCGCCTTCAAAGCCGCTCACTTTGCCGCTATGACCGAGAGTATCAACAAAGGGGTTTCAGAGGTGCAGGTCTAGTACCTTTCGACCCCGAGGCAGTGATATCCAAGCTGGATGTCAAGTTACGGACGCCAACACCAACTGGTCCCCCTTCCGCCGCTGCCGATCCTTGGTTCTCCCAGACGCCACAGAACCCAACAGAGGCTATCTCGCAATCTGAGTATATCAAAAATCGGATTGCCCGTCACCAAGGAAGCTCGCCAACACCAATTCTCACTGCTGTCGACCAGCTTGCGAAAGGGACGCAGGCACTGGCACACTCAGTTACCCTCATGACGGCTGAGATACGCACCTTACAGAAGGCAAATGAGGCACTTAGCAAGCGCCGGAGGGCCAAAAAAACACGTGTACGTCTTGGGGGACCACTCACTGTAGGAGATGCACAGGATTTACTGGCCCAGAAGGAGGTAGAGGAACAGGTAGAGCGTGAAACGCGGGAAAATGGTGGTCGGCAGACTCGAACAGAGACAGCTCCACGGCGTTGTGGCAAGTGCGGAAAGCCTGGGCACAATGCGCGCACGTGTCAGGAGGATGTAGGGATATCTGATGTATAGAATTTCGAATGGTTTTGGTTTTTTGCAGCTGTTAAACAGTGTAATTGATGTTTCTTGTTGCGTGGTGGTAGAAAAGTGCGCGACTTGGGGGTGTGCGCGACTTGGGGGTGGAGCACGTTAGCTGTACTATTACGAATCACTATTTTTCTCGGTTGATTGTCTCACGCTCAATCAATCTTTTTCACACTTCCGCCGGGGCGGCATACATTGGTTTTGGTACAAGTACAGGTGAGGATTATGAAAACCGCAAGATACAATGGTTCTCCCTTCGTCCCCATTGCAATAACATCCATAAAAACACGAAACCGCGCAACCCTTGTCCTCCTAAGAACACTTCAACATCCCATTTAGCCCGCCGAAGCTCGGCTGCCGTACAACTTATCGGCGGCACTCTTGCTGATGGGATTATCGCGATGACCCTCGATGGTGTCGTCGCCTCCGAGTTCCTTCAGAACCTCCTTGCTGTGTTCCTTGGACTCCTCGCTTGTGTCTGCGTGTTACGTTAGGATTTGTGTGTTCGCAACCACCACCTGTGTAATTATCGCGCCATGGCACTCACTGGGGTTGGAGAGATTGGCCTTGTGTCCGCGGATCTGGTTGGTGATGCCCTCCTTGCCCTCGGTCAGCTCCTTCATGTCGTTGGACATGACCGACTTTGCGCCCGCTGAACTCATGGTGTTGATTTGAGTGTTTACTTGAGACGGGTGTCGATGTTGTGTGAATTGTGTCGAGATGTTTTGCAGTGAGGTTTCAAGTTGTTTCTCTCTAGGAAAGCGATGTACTGAGGTACAATGAAAGGTGCAACTGCTCCGCCATGAAGTACTCCCTGAACTCACCCTCGCCTATTGGATGATGACGTCTTTGATCCTGCTTTCTAGAGTTGTATTCTCAACTGCAGGCTACTAGAATGCAAAAAACCGTGGATCGGGTGGCGAATGTCGTCATAAATGTGGTGCTCGGGATGTCGGCAGCGGGGTGGGTAAAATGTCCTATGTACTAGAAGTTAAGTACTCAATATATCATATTCAGAGGGAGCTTGGCTCAGTTGGAAGAGCGCAGGTCTCATACAGATTGTGTGATCCGGTCATAGCTCGGGATATCCTGAGGTCGTGAGTTCGAGCCTCACAGTTCCCATTTCTTTTGCTTCTGCTTCAATCATCCGAGGATGGTAGTGGCTCTCCGCTTTTCAAAGCAGCAATGCTACGGTTATGCTCTGGGTCGGCTTTGAGATTATTTTCAATTTTTGTTCGTGTTACAAGAGTCCCGAGCGGTCAGGAACTTCCAACTTACGGTGACAACGTAACGTTGTCCATCCCACATCTCTCTCATCTCACACCGGCACCGGTTTTTAAGTTTCACCAGTGAATTGGCAGGACACACGGAAACTCATGTCTCAATTAATATTTCGTTAGCTATTATAATATTTGAGTGGTATCACTGGTGAAAGTTGAAACACACAATACAAGCCTGACCTCCGAGGCTCCAATCAAACAAGTTCAGCAGTACCGTCTCGCTTCTCGGGGGCAGACCCCTTAATGCTATGGCTCGGGCTGCCAGACGATGTGGCTGTGTAAGCACCGCCTACATGGCGAGCGATCTCAACATAGTCGTAGGCGAACTCGCCCAGCTGGCCATCGTCGAGACCAACCTCCTCCTCTTCGGCGCTGACGCGCAGCGACAGACCGGGAACGAGGTTCATGAGGAACAGGATGATGCAGGTCATGACAAACGAGTAGGCGAACCCGGCGACGCTGTCAGCAAGCTGGTAGCCGAGCTGGATGTAGTTCTGGTTGACCCAGCCGCCGGGGATCTCGGTGGCGCCGTCGAGGGCCGCAATGTAATTACTAATTAGAGAAGTCAGTATGAAACACGCGCTGCCAGGAAAAACTTGACAAAAGACTTACGCCGCAAAGAGACCCGTCAGCAGGTTGCCGATGATACCTCCGACGCCGTGCTCAGCGAAGATGTCGAGAGGCTCGTCGATGCCCAGGACAAACTTGAGCTTGGTGGCAAAGTTGCACCCAATGCCGGCCACAACGCCGAACACGACGGCCGACCAAGGCGGGACATAGCCGGCAGCAGGGGTGATGGCGACCAGACCGGCGATGACGCCGCTGCAGAAGCCCACCGCGCTCCACTTCCTCTCGAGCCGGTAGTCCAGCAAGCACCAGGTGAAGCCGCCCACGCAGGCAGAGATGTGCGTGACAAGACACGCCATGACGGCGCGCATGTTGGACGCGAGGGCGCTCCCACCGTTGAAGCCGAACCAGCCGACCCAGAGGAAGGCGGTACCCATCACGACGTGGGTGACATTGTGCGGCCGGTATGGCAGGCCGTTGACCTTGGTGTAGCCGGTGCGCTTGCCGAGCATCAGCGAGTATGCCAGGGCGGCGGCGCCGGAGCTGATGTGGACGGGGGTGCCGCCGGCAAAGTCGAGGCCGCCCATGATGAAAGACCAGCCGTTGCCGTTCCACGTCCAGTACGCGATCGGGTCGTACACTATGGTTGCCCAGATGAACATAAAGACGACGGCAGGGAGCATTCGACCCCGGTCAGCGGCGGCGCCGAGAGCTAGGGCGGGACTGGGAGGTCACGGTGTCAGCATGGAAACTTTAGCTGGCAGGGTCGGCGAAGGTGGGAACTGACGTGATGGCGGCAAACATGCCCTGGTAGAGGCAAAAGAGAAGGTCGGGAAGCTTGGAGCTACCGACGCTCGGCTGGTCCAGCACGCCCATCAGGCCAAAGTTGGCCAGGTCCCCGATGAAACCTGAGCTGCCCGTGTGGGAGAAGGTGAGCGAGTAGCCCCAAAAGAACCACTGGAAGCCGACGACGGCTATCGACATCAAGGACAGCCATATCAGCGAGAGGGCCGACTTGCGCCGTGCCAGGCCGCTGTAGAAGAAGCCGACGCCCGGGACCATGAGCAGCACGAGGGCTGAGCATGTCATGATCCATGCGAAATCGCCGGTCTGTGAGGACGCATTTTGCGTTAGAACTTGCTGGCAAAGTTCAAGGCCTCTGCCACAAGAGACTTCAGGCCAGTACTCACCGAGTACAACGACTCGCCGCCAGGGTCGGCAACGCCCACATCGCCGGCGGCGGACATGGTGCGGATCGGGAGGTGCTTTCGAGAAGGTCCGTGGACAGCGGCTAAAAGGCAACAGCGCCGGTGTTTCCGGACCGATAGTAGGCTGTTGCGAAGCGAACTGCTGCAGATTTGAAGCGGTTTATGTGAGCTTGGGGCGGCTCGGGGCCTTGGGCGGGATCGGTACTCAAATACCCTAGGCCGTCGTGGCCGGGGAGAGCTCAGAGCTCCATCGGGCAGCTTCCTCGCGAAGCTCCCCTCGCGCGTTGCCGCATCCTGGTTCCTGCGCGCTGATAAGACCATTGAAAATATGGGTTCTCTGATTCCTTTCCGGGCGGTGTCCGTGTCTTGGCCTGGGGCCATCACCAACAAACTGCGACAGTCGGGAGGGTCGCTGATAAGGGCCGAGCCGCTGCACGACCCGGGAGTTGCGGCAGGCAGTGGGGGTGCAGCAAAGGGTGGCAACCAACAAGACCCCAAGGCAAGCCACAGGAGAATCTGATTAGCCCACTGTCAGGCGGTGCGGTATGCTGCTCGGGAGTTCGGCAGCCTATCGTCTGCCGATATCAATGAGGAACGCATCGGATTCTTTGACTAAAGCATCCTCCACCGCCATGAGGAGGTTGTCGAGCGACCTGTCTGCTCATGTGTGCCCAGGCAGTGCAGTGGGGGATGCAAGGCGTTGGTTTTGGGGGAACCACCTGGGTAAGGTGGAATGTTCATGTGGGCCTGCCCGCCCACCAATCCGAGCGATTCACCGAGGTGGGGCTTCGATAACGACAACGACGCCCGATGGCGCAGGTCTGCGCCGAGCAAACCATACGATGCTTATCGGATTCTCGCTCCTCCATATTGTCTGGTTGGTCGGGATGGAAGAGCTTCAAACAATATCAAAAGACTTGAATAATCGAGCCCGTCCGGTAAGATGCCCGTCCCAATCCCAAAGTTCTTGTAGAACTTGGGGCACCGGCAGGGATCCCCGCTTGTTGTCGCTTGCCAGCTCTTCAATCCGCCGGGCCGTGTGAACAAAAGCTCATGATAAATGATGGGGACATCTTGTTTGAAGTTGCGTGACTTGCGTCACTCTCTCTCTTTCTTTATCAGCCAACCCAACAAGGTACGTACCAACAGCAACCTATGTACGGATTACCGGTAATTAAACCTGGGTCATCAAACAAGCCGATGATTCTGCCTTGGCACTCTGTTATCTCTTGGCAGGATGCCCTGGGTTGCACTGGCGTTTGACTCCTCCCCGCCATGCGATGTCACCAGGCACACAAGTGACAACCTTGCACCCTGGACCACGTGCTCGCCATGCCTAACAATACGACCCGACCTTAACCTGGAAACATATCCGTCTCCGTTCGTGTTGTACCTTCTGGTTCATCGTGTTGATTTCTGTGTCTCATTTCTTCCAGTTTCTAAAGCAAACTGCCTACCACAGGACGCGTAGCCTAGTGCAAACTCAATTTTACCCGTGCCGGCGGCGACACTGACACCCTTGACTTGACTACAGGAGTGCTCCTCCCTGTATCTGGGTTTTAGGTCTCCCCCTGAAGCGGGATCTCCCGGATCTAATTACCGCGGGCGGGTCCTGCATTTTGCATATAAATCTTCCTTATCCGCTCAAAAGGGTCCAAAACTGGTCGCTCTGAGGACAAGAAACCGCCCCCTTTGAACAACAACGAAGACAAGAAGATGTCGCTATTGTGGGGAGGCCGTGAACGTGAATCAGGAACTAATATGTCACTTTCATTTTGGGTCGAACTGCTGACTCAGCAAGCCACTGGTCACGTGCAGTAACGTGCTGTGATGATTAAAACGGTAGGGAACGCGCTCCTGCTCAGTTTTCATCTCTCCGTTTTTCAGTTCCGTTTTCCGGCTTCTTGCTGTGGTGTGAATCTAATGTCGCCTTTGTTGACCACACTTCCGCTAACGCGTTGAGAACCCGCTATTAGCCAACCAAACGCGTTTGTGACCCCCCTCTTCGTCACGTCTTTGGCTAATGGCCGCTTTCGTGTTCGTGTGGATTCCGACCCCACGGGCCACCGTCCTCGGCCAGGCCGAATTCGACAGCTGCATCACGGGCCGGTCACTTCGGCCCAGGAGGAATCTTTCAGCGAGGATGTAGCAATGTGGACTTAGCAACCTGGCGTGTTCGCGTTCCGAGAACCGGCTCCGGTCCCAGCGCTCGTCAACCTGAGCGAGCTGGCCAACATCGAACTGGACACTGACCCAGCCGACCCTAATGCTCGTCGTGGAAGGAAAGCCTCGACCACACAACAGATCCACGCAAGCCAGGAGCAGACCTAGCAACGAGTACACGCGCTGCTCTCAGGGTTCACGATCACTTGCGGCGCCAACATCACTCGAAGGTGGATTGGCGGTCCGCGTCGCATCCTGGCGATGAGCGTGGGAACCGACCTATAACCGGCGCACTCCTGCATCAGCACAGCAATGGAGCAGTAACAAGGCAGACTGCAGCTTGCTGGGAATGCTCGTTCCGGAGTCAGGCGGGTCGGTAGGGGTCTGAACCGATCATTAAAATAATGTAAAGTGTCTAAAGTTAGACCCGAAGCCTAGTGATCTTACTATGGTCAGGGCGCGTCCAACTGATGTGCTACTCTAGAACGCACCACTCACGGACTTCCAGAAATACCCACCCAAGCGGCTATTCAGGCAGACTGGCAACTATTCTGCCTGACCATCGCCTCGCCGACATACATCATACAGTTGGCGATGCATTCCCGCCAATCATTAGTAAGATTTGCCCTAGACGTATGGTCAGGGCTTCTGGGAAGGAGTGTGGGTGGACCTCGAGTCGGTCTCGCCGAGGGAACCTGGGACAAAGGCGTTGGCTTGGGAGCCGGTGCGCCTCCAGGGTGGTAGCAGACAAGGCGCGACAAGGGGACTGAGTGCCACGGCTTCAAGTGGACACCACTCGCCAGTACGACCAACCCGACCGTATTCTTCACAGACGCCGACACAGCCATCCACTCCCTCCAAGGAGCATGGACAGACTGGCAGTTTGAGAAGATCACACCCAGGGGCTCAGTGGAATGGAAGGTAGAGCTCTCAACTGGGCTTTGGAGCCTGAGACCACCCGCAATGTACGCATGTTCAAACTGTCTTATATATAACGGTGTGCCCGAACTCATGGAGATGGTCTTGCACGTAGGTCGCCTACGGGAAGGTTCTTAGGGCAGAGATGGTTGGCATGATGTAGCTTTGCTATAACCGAAGAGGACCTAGTCCTGCCATTCTGAAGGTGAAAGCTAGCATATCTCTCCGCTCTCAGCTGCAGAGGTCAAGTACCTCTCGCTGAACATTTGAAGCTCCCCGTCCAGTTCTGGTGCAGCGCCCAGACGACACTTGGTTACGTACCTTAGAGCCTCCTCATCACCTCGGTCGTCTCCGTCTTGATGGACCCAGCCAAGCGGAGCCAGCATCCCTATGTAGTCCGTAATCTCAATCGTGGAGCTAGCCGCACCGGATGTTTCTTCGCTCATTACGAAGCGGGTAAGACGCTTGTTTTATTATGTGGTCGACCTTAGAGGTTTGTTTCTAGTCACCCGGCAACGCCCACACTGTCTAGCATCCCGTAACGCTATCTATCAGCTACTGCTTTACAAGCCTCTCCAAGGATTTCCCTCATCCGCGTGTACAATCCGCTGTCCTCTCTCTTCCACCTCCCGCCAGCCGGAAATACTGCCTTTCGCAGCTTGTTCACCCAAGGAAGCAAAGGCTGGTAATACTCAGTGAAAAACTCCTCCATAGTCTTGCGGAAAATAACCTCATCCGACACTGTGCCTAGCTTCAACTTCGCTAGTTCCTCCGTATTGGCGTAATTCCACTTGTCAAATTCGGCAACGACCTTGCCCTCTCCAGGGCCGTCGCAGTGGATGCATATCCAGAACAAGACCCAGAAGAAAGACTCAAGATCGTGCATGAACGAGTGCTGCTCGCCTAGAAGGGCCCCAATAGCCATAAATGCCCTTGTCCCGGTCTTCCCCTTGGCCCCCGAGGCACTGACACGCTTATCACGGGGATGATAGGCAAGTTGGTGATTTGGTCGTATTGCTAAGGTTGCACGCAGAACCAGAACTGTGGGCTGCGCGTGCATGGGAAAACCCTGCACGCGCACAGACCACGCAGGGCCAGACCCACACCAGGGCTGGCCAGGCTCCTATCTTATCAACACATATGTCACGGGACAAAACCCCGTGACAACGCTGCTCCTTGACGGCGAGATCCAAGTCAATAAAAAACCCGCCGTTGTCCTTGCTTACCATGAGATTACCGATGGAGATGTCTCGGTGAAGGAGGCCGGCTTTCTGCCGCAACGACTCGTGCCCTTCAATGCAGTCGGCCAGCGCAGCGAGTAGCGCTGCCCGAGAGCCCGCTTTGTAGATGGGGATCCCCCAGTCGGAAAGGATGACACGCCGGTGTACTCGATTTGGTAGCACATCGCGGCCAGCCTTGGTCGGAGATGTGGAACAGGGTCGCTTGCTTGGCGGCAAGAAAGCGCCAGTTTCGTGAGACGACCGCTTCGGGCCGGCGATGCTGCTGCTTCGACCGACGCGCGACGGGCCTTCCGTGTTTGTGCTTGGTGAACGTCGCGATCGATTCTGCCAGTAGTTCGTAGCCTTCGTGACATCCAATCCTTGTCGAACATTGCCTCGGACATCGTCATCCATGCCCTGTACCCGAACAGTCTCGTGGTGATAATGCCGGGCCACATGGACCACACCCTTGTCGGTCGCCTCACTGAGGAACTCGCCCTCCTCCTCACGCTCCAGGTATTGCCACGAATCTTTGACAACAAACAGGGTATGTGGGTCGTCTTGGCGATAGGCTTTCCAGCAAGTTGTTGCTCTGCCAGCAATGCACCGAGCACGCTTCATCGTCTCGTCGAGAACGAGCCGCTCTGTCGAACCCCCTCGTATAATCTCGATGAACCGCTCGCCCTTTGCCGTTGTGATTGTTGGGTCGAACCCAAGCTCCCCCTCGCTCATCTAGAGGAACCCGAGGATCGTAGACACGAACCGCAGCCTATCCTTGTTGATGTCAAATTGCTCCGAGGCAATGCCCCCGAGCCGATCAAACACCCATATCCTCATGAGAGATCCGCAGAGGGTGAAGCCCAAGACGAAGCGACGGTTGTCCTGAGCGGCAAGCACTTCCCTAGCGTACCTGCCGAGATCGAGCCGCGCTTCTGAATGTCTATCGGCGGATGGGTTGCTCTTCAGCTCACCGGGCACGAGGATCTGGCTCCAGTGGCACCTCGAGTCTTTCCCGGCGCTCGGGTCGTCCACAAAGCCGATATCCATCTTCCGTTTCCCAACGGAGCCTGCAATCGGCTGGTCAGGCTTCGCCAGCGGTCTTCGTTTGTGTGCCGGAGCGGAGTTGCAGCTCTCTGCAAATGCCGCTAGCTTCTCGGTGAAGTCCGCAAACCAGCTCAGCACATCATCCTGCTTCGCTTCTTCAGGCCAACCCCTCCAGCCGTTGCAGAAGAGCGGGTTACTGCCTCCCAAACAATTCTGCCTGAAGAATGTCTCGGATGCGGTCTCCAGGTTTGGCACATCGCCAAAGTACGTCTTGTAGAAGTCCTGGAGCCCGACATACATAGGGCCAAGCTCCTCCTTGAGGACGTTATCGACATATTCGCGGTGTTCGGACGAATTGGCGAAGCTGCTGGTGTTGCGCAGCCATGGGGTCTGCTGGAGGGAGGAGGCTATCGGTCGGGGAGGTGGGGTGGATTCGGTGACGGCATCGTAGACTCGGCCCCAGATGAGGGTATCGTCTAGATGGTCTGCGAGTGCTGCGTTTAGGACAGGCTTGATGCGGTCGAGGTCGAAGTCGTCAGAGTCGAGGGAGAGTTCAAGGCGCAGAAGATCGCTTCGAAGGGAGCCACGACGTGTCGAGGCAGGGAGCAGGTCGGCAGCAGGGAGGTTTTGCGCCGCTCTCAGAAAGGCGCGAATGAATTTCCGGAGTGCTACACATCGATTAGAGGGGCACGTACTCCACAAAGCTGGACTGTCATACCTTCTTGGTCAAGTTGACCAAGCGCGTCTGGAACGCGCGAGGTCGACCTGTCTATGGAGACCGTACTGAACGAAGCGCGAAAGGTATCAAGGCCGTTTCCGATGGGATTATCCTCGATAATCGTTGACCGCGGTTGGTCTGCCATTGCGGATGGCATGCTCTCAATGAGGTGGAAAAGAAAGGGAGGAGCGTCCTGTGCCATTCTGGGTGTTTGCGCCGGCCACCCAGCCACTGCAACTGTGCCACAGCCAAATTAGTCAGCAAATTTTTCGGATCGGCCACTGGAAAATCAGCTGACCCGCCAGCCCGTGGTCGTTTGATGCTGACGCCCCGCCCAAACCTAGGACTGCTCCGACGTACTGGCGGCACCAGCACCACGGCCTGATCGCCATCATGCTGGGCTGCCTACGCATGACCATCGACGAGCGTTGGCCTCCATCATCCAGCAGATGCACACTATCGCTCGGTGGCACATCGACGCGTAGACTACGCTGTCTGACAGGTCTTTTCCCTTTATCTTCAACATCTCCCTTTGTGCTCATAAAATCTCCCTCCTGCGTGAGCATCTTATGAAGGACGCATGAATGTCACCCCGCCCACCCTGTATCCGGTCGAGAATGGGCTGCCCGGCCCCCACTCCGCCGGCACGGTCCCGCATGATCCGCAACCCCCGCACTTCCCCTCTTTTTTTTCCTCGACGCCTAATCATGGTACCCAATTCACCTCGCGACTATAGAGAGTCAAACCCCGCCGGAATTCCCAACGCCTGAGCTGCTCACGTTGGTAGGCATCCGGTCTTCAAATGGCATCCGCATCACCGCAACGCCATGGCTGGATTCATGACGATTTTGTGGTGAGATCTACGGTATAGCCAGCCTTAAGTTTGGAATCTAACTCAATATATAGGATGTATGATTCCAGTTGAGTGCTGGAGGATAATCGCTTATGCTAATCACAGTTTGTAGGAGGTATGTGCGCCGGCTATGAACTAACAACACATGCTGACCATGGCGTGTGTGGCGGTGTAGCGGGTAAGTGGACGCCTTTGAGATGGAT
>MU863755.1:0-22919 GCA_033575675.1 Parathielavia hyrcaniae | reverse complement strand
GTCCACTGTTTCCCTCGCCTGGCCACAGGCGCAGATATCTGACTCGATCGCACCAATCCTCTTCAGAAAGCCGTTCAGCCTCGCCATTCCAGTTCGGAGTTGTGCCAGTACGCGCGCCTCGCTTCGCTTCAGCTTGTCGTAGAGATCGCGAGTGTGCTTGCCTGGCAGTGCCGCGTCCATAGCCTTCGAGAACTTGCCCACGCCTTCAGGGATCCCTCTTCCAATGTCGTTCTTTGGCTATTGCCAGTCTGATTGCCGTAGACTTGGCCTGGGGCATTTGGAAGCGGGGTGCATGTCCTTGCTTTGTTGCCCTCTGCGCTGCCGCTTTAGCTTCTGTTCCCAGGGCGAAGTCGCTTTCCGCTGGTATCCACAGGAAGTCTACCGAGTTCCCTCTTTGTTGGTGCAGTCTGGCCAACTCGTATATTTGCCGTATGGTGCCTTGGCCGGATTATTGACGCGGTTGTTTAAGTGCTGCCAGCGCTGACTGGTTCCTGGTGACGATGGTGATGTGCCTGTCCCAAACGCCGGCCGGCAGGTTCTCCAAGGCCCTTGCTATGGCTGCTAACTCTGCTGTGTATGGATTCTGCTCCTCCCTTGTCCCAAGGGTCACGGAATAGTATGCCACTATCACGCTGGCCCTGCTGAAGAGAGTGTCCCGTGCAGTGCCGCCCATGCCAACCATGCCTTTCTTTACAGACGAGCTGGTTGCGATCACAATCCCGGATGCTTCGTTGGCCAACTCGGCCGCCTTCCCTCGGTCGGCTTCGAGCACCGGCCGCAGGCGAAGTTCCCAGGGTGGGAGGACGTATTCGTGAATTGTTTCCATACAGTCGACTCGTGCTCCTTCTGCCACACGGGCGATTTTCCGCAACGGGAATGTGAATCGCACGGTCGTCCGGAATTTCTTCAAGGCGAGGGGATGCGTTCCGGGCAGTGTATGGATGTTGATCCATAGCCTGACTGCCGCCTGGGAGTGTCGTTCTCGGATGGGATGAATGCTCGCTTCGGCTTCTGCCACGGCCGCTGCCACGGTTCGGTAAGCTCCCGTGATGGCCAGGGCCCCGATTTTCTGCGCCCTGTTCAGCCAGCTCAGTGCCCTTTCCCCGCAGGCATGCATCCAGACGCTGGCAGCGTAGTCCATGACGGGAGCTACTGTCGCAACAAACAGTTGTCTCGCTGTCCGTGGGGAGAGCATCTTCAGCCTCCTCAGGGCCAGAGCGGCTGCGAGACCCTTGGCTGCCGACTTAGCAATGTGCTGCTTGTAGCGGAGTTCGCAGTCCATCACGACGCCTAGGACTTCCGCCCGCTTCTTCGGTTGGACCGTTTCCCCTTTGACTATGAACGGCGTGTCAGGATCGCTCCTTGTTCCTCGTGAAGTGTACGATGGCTGTCTATTCGCCTTCGAATTAGGCGCCGCTTCGCCTTTCCCAATCCAGGGCCCTGTCTATCTCAAACTCTAATGATGTTTGCCCCATCCTCCGTCGTGATCTCGCCTGGTTTCTCCAGAATGTGTAGGTCCGGCGGAGCCGTGTCAGGTCTGTTGTCACCACCGCTTGGCGTATGGTGGCGGATTGGCTTTGGGTGTCAGGCCGAAGACCGCCTCGGTTACCGCTGTCATGAGCCTGTCCGTCTGCTGCTGGACGCTGCCGGCTCAGGGGACATTCTCGAGATGTGCTGACACTCTGGTTCTGATCTCTCCAGGGTGCATTCTTGAAGAGGAACCTTGTCTCCGTTGGCGGTCTTCTACTGCGATTTCGAATGCCGTATCGATCGCTCTGTGATCAGATCCGTGGTCACAGGGATGGATCCTGCACCTAAGCAGCTGCTCTGCTAGTTCTGCAGAAGGCCAGAAGCCAGTACCAGGTCGATCGTGCTTTCTGCGTCCCCTGACTGCCATGTCTTCGTGCCTCTCGGGAGGAGGCTGCAAAAGGAGTGTTCGTCCATGAGATTGACGATGCGGTCTCTTTCGCCTTGTCTCAGTGGTGAGACATCGTCCCCTCCCCAGAGCTGGTCGTGACGGTTGAAGTCACCCGCCAGAACGACGTCTGTTCTTGTTCCCTGTTCCGTCTCGGACCCTTTTGATTAGCCGGTCGAGCTCTCCGATTGCGGCTTCCAGTGCTTCGTCGTTGCCACCCTCAACATAAACTGACACTACCAGCACTGCCCGGTCCGGAAGTCGAATCTGTGCTGCAGTGAGGTCTGCTGACGGCACTGGGATCTGCTCGACATCCATGTCACTCCGCACCCATAACATGCTCCAAGTTGGCCAGAGCGCCTCCCGCTTCGTTGTTGGTATCAGCTTCGTCCAGTTGTGATGTCCCATTGGGACCGTCACCATCAATCCATCTATCGTCCTCGCATATGGTTCGGAGATGGCCAACGCCGCATAGTCCTTGAGCCCCTCGTCGTTTAACGTTAGCAGACTTTGCTGCACCTCTCTCCGCTTGTGGACATTAAACTGAAGGATCTGAAATGTTTCGTGTGCCATTATGCAGCCAACGCACCCGGGAGTTCCTGCTGAACGATTCGTGTGGCCCTTTGCACAGCACGAACTTCAGGACCGCGGATTGACACGTCTTGTGATGGTGACCCTGTTCCGCAAAACTTCCGCATGCCTGCGGCTTCTTGCAAGCAAAGGCCTTGTGACCGATTTCCTGGCAGTTAAAGCACTGCGTTGGGCCCTCCCGGGGGGCGAACACCGCCGTGTAGGCCGACTCTCCAGCCAAGTGGAAGTATTGACCATCCATGAGTCGTCTTGCCTCGCTGCCCTTCGTCACGTAGACAACCATCGAACCGTACGCCTTGCTCGAATCCTTCCTACTGAGCCAAGCAATCTTGGCGATGTTGACCCCATTCTCAGTCCCAAGGGCTTCCATCGCCCCTGGCAGAAGGTTCCCATTTGCGTCGAGGACGGCGGTCCGGTTGGCATCGTCTACCCTCACCGGGTATAATTGATCTCTCAGTACCCGCACTCCGGGAACGCTGATCTTCTGTGCCGCTTCATTGACGAGCTGGGCCTCGCCTTCGTCCCTACAAATCACTCGGACCCGGTGCGGGTTCCGAGCTTCCTTCACCACTGCTGCACAGCGCCAGTTTTCTTTGCTTTCCCGTTTTTGGATCTCCGCCTCAATTGTCTTTCTGATATCCGCGACCTGGACCTTTCCCCTCTCTTTCTCGTCCACTCTAGAGGTGTCGATCGTGCAGAACAACGCGTCGGTGAGGGTAGATGGCGTCGTGGTCTGCGAGGAAAGGGTGCGTATTCCGCTGGGTCGGCTCGATGGCGGGGTGCGGGCTATTTCGGCGTACGATCTACTCGGGCTTGCCTGCGCTGTGGCCGTGGTGATCGACTTGCGTTGAAGGACGTCGATCTGGTCTCGTGCTTGTCTCAGTTCCTCGGACAGCTGGGTCCTGGTGTCTTCTAGCTGGCGATGTAGCTCTTGAATCGCATCGTGCTGCTTGCTAATCACATCACATAGTTCGCAGATCGTGTTTCGTTGCTCGGTAATCATTTCGTGCATCTCATCTCGTTGTTTATTGATCGCCTCCAAAAGCATCTGTAGCTCTGACTTCCCCGTCTCGATCCGGCCGTTGACTGCGCACCCGGTTCCCACCGCGCGTGTTCCTCTCGACCTCGGTTTCAGGGTGCGGCTCTGTCGCTTCGGCGAGGGCGGTCGGTCGGCCATCTCGACCACGATCTGGCCCTGCGCCGATGCTGCCATCTCGCAGTCCCTCCCTGTCGGTATTCCTTCTACCCACGCGGCCCTTAACGCGAGATGGTGTTGGTCGAGTTTTTCTCCAGATCTATTGTCCTCCTTCGCAAACGCGTTCACGATGAAATGACAGTTCTTGTGCAAATGTGCACGTACGAGAGGGGCACATGGTGTTATTGGGCTGAGGTGGCCCTTGCAGTTCCCACTAGCCCGAGCCTCACCAGCCCCTAAGTTTGCCGCCCCCAAGCGCCCCTCTGCCCACCCCAGATTGTGCTCAAACCACCTCGCTTGAGCAACGCCAGACGCACGCCACAACCATGTCGTTCGAAAGCGCTCGGACCACTCCCTTGTGGTTCCTTGGCACATGTAAGCATGCATTTCCTCGAACCTCCATCTTCCAACGAATGTCGATCAAGTTATTGCGACGTTGAGCTGCACCAACGATGGCCTCACAGAAGACCCCCAACTTGTCGGGAATGCCGGCATCGCCTGCCTTTTCTGAAGATGAGGGTCATGCTGAGCTGGTATTTCACGTTTCCTTCTGTTTCGTGTCGGTTGTGCAAATGGCGATTGCTGACCCCGCTTAGGTTTGGCTGGAGGTTTCCACGATTGACCAGATTCTCGACCACATCGTCAACTCTCGCAAAAGCGGCACCGAGTCGCTCATTGGCTTCCACTGGCGGGCGAGCCACGTAAACAATCTTTTCGAGCAGCTGGATGCTAGGCTGCTGGAACTCGACCAACCGAAGATCCGACGGGTCGAGTATGATTACACATCCAAGACGGTGTTTCTCGACATCATGGGCGAGTCTCCTTTGCATTTCAAAGTTCAAATCGGTCTCCGCGACTATATCAAGGATCATATTTGCAAGTTGCTTGTCACGGCGAGTGATCCCATGATTCGGACCTTGCTGCGATCCATCGACGAACCAGGGACAGCCAACATCGAGTCCGATGGCAAACTCCTCAAGCAAGCCGATGTCTCATTCGGCCAGGCGGGTACTCTGCCATCTCTGGTTTGCGAGGTCTCGTAGAGCGAACCCCGCCAATATGTGGAGAGGAAGGCGCGCCAATACATCGATTCGTCGGACGGCAAGATCCGAGTCGTTCTCATCCTCGACCTTCAATACCCCGACATGAAGAAGGCCTGGGTAAGCTTGCTCGCAGCGGACGGCTGGCTTCCGCGTCACGAACTTTACCATGACGATAATCTCGATCAACAACCCGTTGGTCAAATCGACCTCTATCTTTCTGACTTCGTCGGCTCTGCTGGCCTCCCACCGGCCTATTGTCGCCCCTCGACCGTTGAGTTGGCTGCTGAGAATACGAGGTTTGCCATCCTTGTTCCAAACCACGAAGCCGATCTGACCTTTCCACAGAAACCCCATGATCACTCTGACATACGAGCGGCTGAGGGCCATCTTCCGCAGGGCACGCCATCTATACAAGCCGACAGAATATACCACAGAGGTCGGTGATGAAGAGGAAAATCCCTACGAGGAAGCGGAGCGTCGTGTGGTTGAGGAGCGTGCCGAGTCGGAGCGGCGCTTGGCTGAGGAGCGTGCCGAGTCGGAGCGGCGCTTGGCTGAGGAGCGCATCGAAGCCGATCGACGTGCGGCTGAAGCGCGCGACAAGGAACGCGCTGAGACTGAGCGGCGTGTGGCTGAAGCGCGCGACAAGGAACGCGCTGAGGCTGAGCGGCGTATTGCAGCTGAGGTGCAGCGGCGCGTGACTGTTGAGTTAGCACGGCGTCTGGCTGAAAGCCGCTGGGAGGCCGAGTAGCATTTCGCAGAGGTGTGGCAACCCGGTGGCAACCCGGTGCAGATGGATGGGTGGGCAGGCAGTATCAGAGACGAAGCTTTGCGAAGTTTAACATTCTGCTACCTCGGCTAATCGTCCTGCAAAGGAGTTTTCATGACATCGCGACTTTATGCGAGATATTGGCCAGAGTGCTCCCCAACTTGTCTGTTCCGCGGTAGAATGGACAAGTCTCCATTTGGGCATGCAAGTGCAGAACGACCTGCCCAGAAGACCCCTGCTTCCTCGGCACTGTGGCATATGAGCAAGCAAACAAGCAAACTGCCCACCGCTCTGGAAGCAAGGCAACACTCCAGGACGTTCCAAAAACATCGCTAAGCCATCTACGGCCTATGAACCGCTTCGGCGCAGCGCTCGCATTGCTGATCGTTAGCGCCGTTCCTGGATCACGATCGCGCCACCACGCTGTGCTGAGAGCTCACATCAAGGACTGTGCCAAGTGGCAAGGCAACCAGTCAAGATCTGTGTTGTCAAAGGAAAGGGTAAAGACAGGTGACATTGGCGGAATTGAACGAACTGTCCTATCTGCTCCAACCACCTCGCCATTTTCGTACCTGCGGGCCGCCAAATGGTAAGCCTGTTTATGAGCGCGACTCCTTTCACCAGCGACTTGAAGGGTAGTTTGATGGCCCCACTGAAGTTTATCCTCCCCAAGCCTTGGGAGAGTAGACTTCACGAGAAGCATGCCACCATGAGCGGAGCCACGAAGCACAAAGGCAAACCAACTTCGACTTCAAGGAGGGCGAGATACATGCCAGCGGATGACACAAAGATCCTTCAGCTAAAGGGGCAGGGACTTTCTTGGTCCGCGATCGCCGAGCAGTTCCCGGGGCGCAATGCTAGGGCTATTCAGGTGAGGTATCAAACCAAGCTCAAAACCACCGAGGAGTGGGAGATGGAGGCGATTTGCGGCAAAACCAGGCAGGATGAAGGCAGCTAAGAACTGCTTGTACAGTGGAAGGGTGGAGAGGAGACATGGGAGCCTTACGAGATTGTGGCGGAGACCGAGGCGCTTGACAAGTACGAGGGTTTTCATGGGCGAGTTCTTGTAGACACTGTGGATGATACTCTCTAAGGTTTTACCTCGAACGCATTGTTTTGCGTTGACATCTCTTCTTGGACTCCCCGTTTCTGCGATGGTCGCTCTAGACTCAAGCCTCACTTCGCCAGTTTTTGGAAGATCACCATCAGTCACCCACGTGCCACATTTGATCGAGTCATTTGTGGCGCCAGTCCCCGCCACCTGGCAGTCAACAAACGATTTTAGCAGCGCAAATGACGACGCGTTCACGGATCCCCTAGCCATCATCTTCAGCTGACGTCGAGCCAAATCGCCGTGGTTTCGCAGACATGTCGGCCTCAATTCCTTCCAGTATGAAAGATGGCGTGGCATTCGGGTGAACCACAAGTACACTTCTTGAGCGAGAGCATCTTCGCTGTCTGGCTCTATATACTCAAGGCCGATCGAGACGGTGCTCGGCACGTCCTTTGCACACGCCTTCACCTTCTTGTGGCACGGACAACCTCGCCGCTGAGGCAAATCTTGAAGATGGGACGGTGCGGAAGTTTGCCGTTCATCCGGAGTTTTTCAGCGACGCTCCTATCTGGCGCCCGCTGACTCGGTCGGACTGACCGGCCGGTTAGCCTCACAGTTTGGCCGCCATCTACGGAGTCCGCCGGATAGCACACTCGTGCTGCCGGGTTCATCTGGTCTCGTTGATAAAGGCGCTGCTATCACGACTGAGCTTTCCTTCTGGCACTGCTGTTGGCCAGGCTCACTGCCCAAGCCGACCCCACCAAGGTGAGGGCTTGATACGGACTGGTCATTACCCTCTTCAATTGTTTCTCGGAGAGAACCTCCGACAAAGCGACGAAGTGTTTTTAGGCGGATCTCAAGAACTCGGACGCATGACTTGCGCCTTGCGGCGACCCAACAAGGCGTTCCATTGCTCAACCGGCACCAGCTGGGAGCGTGGGCCAAATGACTTGGGCAGTCGGTTCGACAAAGCAGCAGTCCCCGCGTGCATTCCAATTCTTCTAGTGAAAGGGCTGTTTCACTTCCAAACGAGCTGATGGCACCCCTGGAGGACTTACACAGCACGACTGCTGTTGTCGCAGCCTCTCCGCCCGGGGCAGTGCTGCCCGCTCAAACCGCCGCTGCTCAGGCATCAACTGTGAGCGCCACGCCAACCACGGATTACTCTGCCGGCTTCAGCGTGCGTCCAACTCCCATCACTTGTTGCATGCCGTCGATCGACTGACATGGACGAAACACACAGAAACAGACCCGAGACACCGGCACGGGGAGGCAATTTTCACTCATCATATTCATCATCGCTATCGTTGCCACGGCGGTAGGGGCGTGTCTGCTGTCGCTACTTGGCTTCTACCTATTCAGCCGCCGCCGCAAGGCCAAGAGACGAGCAGACGAGGCCGAGAAGGAGGCGAACGCCGCGCTGGACCGGGCCATCGTCAGCTACATCGTCAAGGACCAGCCGAGCCCTGCGGGATCCGCAGCGCAAGTTCCGCCGCAGCAAGATGGCCCGGGGCCGGCTGCCATGACGCCGGCTCTGGGCGCAAAGATGGGGAGCCACGAGCCTCATGGGCCGCCGCACACGCCCTCTGGACCTGCGAGACCAGTCTTTGGCCGGATTCAGTCGCTCCGGAGGACAGAGTCGACGGCCTCGGACTCGCGGCTTTCCAGTGGAAGGACGTCTTCGCCCCTGACGCCGAGCGTCGAGCGGGTTTATGCTGCTATTCTTGCGAGGCCGCTCGAGTATGTTCGGACAAGGAACTCGTCTCGGCTTGCAGAGCCTGGCTTGGCGGTTCGGGATGATGTTGGGTGGCCTTTGCCGTCGACGGGGAGTTGGGTATGATTGCAGATGCCGTAGGCTCACGGAACGGCGTCTCCACGAGGGAATCCCAATTATTTGGGTATGCGAGGTCAGGCCTCGGACAGGTATAGAAACCTGGTTGGGGGTTACGGTGCACCGGGTGATTTTCCCTTTGCCCTACCTCACCTAGGCATCAACCTCCATGGATGACATTAGGCATGGATCCAAGTCATGAATCTCGAGCCTGTTGTTGCTGGCTTGCGTTCCCCATGACCGGCAGAACAGCAATGGGTGTCCTCAATCAAGCCCTACCCTTCAATCTCCGACAATGGGCTCTCCCTAGCCCCTCAAGCCGAAGCGCAAAGCACTGGAGAGAACCGTGGACGGGATCTAGCTTGAAAGTCCTCCAGGCCTGAACCCGGCTGCTGATTGGTCCGCTGCCGAGTTTCCTCCCTAGTCTTTCGGCATCCGAGCTGGGCTGCCCGGCACATGCATCAGTCAGAGCGCCAAGGCGCTGCCTTCAAGTCGTGTGCCGATCAGGGAAGCCCTCGTCGAGCAAATAACCGTCTAACATTTATCGATTCCAACTACATAGTAGACAATGTATCAGCTGATTTGGTCTCGTGAGCTTGGCCGCTTTGATTTATTACTTTGCCAAGACACGATTCTCTGTGGAGTCGGCGTTGGCTGAAGCCTGGGTGATGACGACAGCGGAAGGTGTGACGATTGCACTTGCGGTTCCAGATGCTGATAAGGCCGAGCCAAGGCAGCTCTTTGTCGTTCGAGGAAAGCTGTCGAGTTTCCGCCTGCTCTTTATGTTTGCGTCTCCCAATCTTGTCGCTCCTCAATTCAAACCACTTCTGCTCACTGCAAGCTTGCCGACAGCTCCTTGTCAGGGTACAAATCCATCAGTACCACTTTGCAGTGTTTGACCGCCCAAACGATACCCTGCGATTGCACCTACCCCTGCTCCTCTGCAGCTTCCTCGAGCAGTGACGCAGCGCACCGACCATCGCCGAATTCCTGTCCCGGCGAGCACCACCTTTTCCCATCCCCACACAACATCAAACCCGGTCGCCTTTCGCAGCTTTATCCGACAGAGGCCTGCATTCCAGCTCGTTAGCTCGCCGACGCACGAAATCCCATCCCATCAACTGAGAAGCATTATCTCCGCCTTGCAACAATCCCGCCGCAATGGCTCCGCCGCCGCCAGCCGACATGCCTCTGGCCCAGAGGCTGCAACGAGTAGCTACCACGCTGCAGTGTACGTGTCCAGTTCCAGCTTCCGCGATACGGGAACCACATGACTGACGATGTCTTCGCTTACAGTCGCTTGGTTCACTGGGTACGTCGGATGATAGTTTGCTAGTGGTGTGACGAGGCGCTCATTTCACACCTCGCGATGGCCCCCGTGGTCGAGCTACTTGGCCCTCTCAACATCTCAATCCGCTCAAGTACTCTCTGCTGACACTTCTTCCTCTCACAGACACGCAGTCCTCCTGACCTGCATCTTCCGATACACGCTGTCCTGGATCCGCATGAACTACTACGGACGCCTGGCGCAGTTCTGCTACCGTTTTGCCTTCATCTCGGCTGCCGGGACATACGGCATTGTCGTCTACAAGACGTGGCGGGCTCGCCAGAAAACCGGAACGAAGCTGCCTAACGGCCTTGTGGGGTATCTCTCCGACGAGAATGTGCAGTATCTCTGTAAGCGCTCTCAGCTGCTTCGTTTCGGCCTTGTGCGGTGCTGACTTGGTGGTTTCTCAGTGCTGGCCCTCGTCTGGCTCTTCATGCCCCAGTACACGCTCGCCCTCCTCCCTTACGGCATCTACTCGGTCTTCCACGTCGCCACCTACGTCCGCGCGACCCTGATCCCCACCATTGTCCCGCCGCAGAAGATCGCTCCGGCCGATGGCGCTTCTCCCAACTCCAAGCCCCAGTACACCCAGCACCCGGCTTCGGATGCCATCGGACAGTTTGTCAAGCGGTACTACGACTCCTCCATGTCGGTCGTGTCGACACTTGAGATCCTGCTCTGGATCCGCCTGCTGTTCGGTGCCATTCTCTTCCAGCGCCGGTCGTGGATTCTCCTCGCCGTCTACACTGCCTTCCTGCGCGCCCGCTTCGCCCAGAGCAGCCACGTGCAGAACTCCTTCTCGCAGCTCGAGGCCCGCATCGACAACCTCGTTGGTGCCCAGGGCACGCCCCCCGCTGCTCGCCAGGTCTGGGATGGCGTGAAGGGCGGCGCGAGACAATTCTACGCTGCGACCGACGCCAACAAGTACGCGAGCGGCGCTGCGGCTCCCAAGAAGACGTCTTAAGCGGCCAGTTGCTAGCGAGAGATGTGCCATCCAACAACTATAATGCTTTCCGCATTCACTTGCGGCCATAAGCAAACCACCCAATGCGCAGATGAACCCCCAACCCACCTCTGGGGGAGGTTGCTAATTCTGCTATGGGGTGTTATCAGTATTATTAGGGGAAGCTTGGTTGCGGGCAGTGGTGTCCGATGGAGAGGGAAGAAGCAGTGCGCTTTCGCTTGGGTGGTCAACGGCCGGGTTTTATCTGGACTTGGTTTGCTGCGGGTTTTCTATGGCCTGGACCTAGTTCTGCGTAGTTGAGGCAACGCTTTCAGACAGAAGCGGATTCGGGTATCGGTAATAGTCTCATCATTACTCATTACTGTAGCACACTGTTGTCTAACCTGAATTTTCCCAACAGCTGGAATTTCTGCTGATGCCATCGCTCTGCATGAGCTTCTGTAACACGGTTGATCTACTCGGCGTCTCACATATAGCTCCCGACTCTGTAGTCGAGAACGAGCCAAGCTCCATGGAAGCCCCACTCCCTGATGACGTCGTGGCGAACTCCAATGGGTCCAGCCCTTCGGGTTTCATCCCTCATCCCTACGCGCCTGAATCAAACAACCCCGAAACACAACTGCCAATCCGTCCGTTTTACAAGCCTGCAATAAATAGCCTCGGCTGCTTGCTCTCACTTTCAACCCCTCTCCTCTTCGGCCCCGCCATGGCCTCCATCCTCCGGCAAATCGTCGCTGGACCCCGCGCAAAACATGAAGAGACGGGCCTCGACCTGTGTTATGTGACATCCAATCTCATTGCGACGTATGTACTCCCTTCATCTTTCAATACCAACCAATCGACAGATATCCTAAAGCCTAGATAACTAACAGTTGAATCTCTTTGAGTTACATACTATGCAGATCCGGCCCCTCGCAAACGTACCCGCAGCGCGCGTACCGTAACCCGCTCGACCGCCTCGTCTCCTTCCTCGACGCCCGCCACGGCGACGGGTGGGCGATATGGGAGTTTCGCGCCGAGGGCACGGGCTACCCGGACGAGGCCGTCTACGGGCGCATCCGCCACTACCCCTGGCCGGACCACCACCCGCCGCCGTTTGGGCTGGTGCCGGGGATTGTGGGCGGGATGAGGAGGTGGTTGGATGGGGGGCCGCTTGAGACTTCTGCTGGTTCTTCTGCTGGTGGTGGTGGTGGTGGTTGTTGTTCTGATGGGGTTGGGGATGGGGCACAGGGTGGTGGTGGTGGTGCTGCTGCTGCTGTTGGGAAGAAGGAGGATGCCGGTGGGATGGCGGGGAGGGTCGTGGTGGTGCACTGCAAGGCGGGCAAGGGCAGGTCTGGCAGCATGGCGTGCAGCTACCTGATCGCCGAGTGCGGGTGGACGGCCGAGGACGCGCTGGCGCGCTTCACCGAGCGGAGGATGAGGCCCGGCTTCGGAGCCGGCGTATCCATCCCAAGCCAGCTGCGGTGGGTGAGCTATGTGGATCGGTGGACCAAGGGCGGGAAGAGGTATGTTGATCGGCCGGTCGAGATTGTCGAGGTGCACGTCTGGGGTCTGAGGCACGGCGTCAAGGTCGCCGTGGAGGGGTTCGCCGAGGAGGGGAAGAAGATCCGCGTGCTTCACACGTTCAAGGGAGGGGAGAGGGTCGTGGTGGAGGCTGGCGCGCCGGGAGGGGCGGGGGTGGTTGACTTCGTGCAGGATCTGGCGGGGTATGGGGTCAAGACCGCAGTCGACGACAAGGGGGAGGTGGTGGAGGAGGCGGACTACGAGGGTATCACGAAGGGGGTGGGTGCCGACAGCAACGGCAGCGGCGACAGCAACGGTGACAGCAAGCTGGATGTGCCTTCAAGGAGTTCGTCCAAGAGCCGGAAGACGTCACGCACTACCGGCCTGATGCGTAAACTGTCGAGGCGCAGATCAAGATCGGCGCACGGCACTGACAAAGGGGCTGACAACGGGCCGAGAAGCAAGACTATTGCATTGCCGGACGAGACCCAGACTCACTCAAGCGGGGGTTCTCTCCCCGGTAAAGACGAGCCGCGCTCCCAATCGACGACCAGCCTCCAGACCGCCATCTCGTTCGCCGACCCCACCGAACCGGGCGGCCAAGCTGTCATCTTCAAGCCAACCAGTTCGATCCAGATCCCAAACAGCGACGTCAACATTTCTGTCGAGCGGAGGAACCGTGCTCACGCCGGCATGGGCCTGACCATGGTCACCGCCGTGGCGCACGTATGGTTCAACGTCTTCTTCGAAGGCAACGGGCCCGAGCAGGACGGCAAGGCAGATGACAGCGGGGTCTTTGAAATCGAGTGGGACAAGATGGACGGCATCAAAGGCTCCAGCCAGCGAGGCACCAGGGCACTGGACAGGTTGTCGGTGATCTGGCGCGTGGCGGGGTCTGGCGCGGCTGACACCGAGGGCACAGCTGCATCAGGGGTGGTTATCAACGAGCCAGGAGTGGTTATCAACGAGCCAGGAGAGCACAGCCCGGTACCTCAAGTGCAACCGGCCGACTGGAAGGGCGGAAATGAGGAGGATCCAACGGCTGACAAGCGCCTCGGCTTGAGGGTGGAGGATCCCGAGAGTCAGGGTGTGAGCAAGGCCAGTAGCGTCAAGAGCCAGGATATTGGGGAAGGTGGCCGGGCGGACAAGCAGGCAGACAACGCGGACGACCAGGCCTCATTGGAGGGCGTCAAGGTCAGCGGCCCGGCCGGGGAGGAGGTGCTGGATGAGACGCCAGGCCGGGGATCGAGTCCTTTGCCGGGTCATAAATAGGGGGCTGTGGTGATGGTTCTTTAGGAGTTCCTCGGAGGATATAGGCGCATAGCGGTCTAGCAGCATTCTACATCTTAAGGTCCCGTCGTTTTCAGTGACGGCAATCGCGAACAGAAGAATGACCATCTATCTCTCTTTCAGAGTGTTCATGCTGACTTTAGAGTCCTGATCACATTGGCGTGAACCGGATGCCCAGAAGCACGGCAATCGTCAAGTAAAGCACACTGGCCAAAGTCTCAAAATCCACGAACTACCATAAATCGAAACACTCGGGATGTTCTTGTGTTCAAGTCCCAGATTGCACAAATCGTTTATTGTGGGCCAATGACGAAACAATCCCACAAAGCGAAAACATGCACGTGCCATGCAACGCTACACCGTTATCGATAAGATGGGATGCATGGATTTCCAAGTTCGGCTAACGGGTACAAGCGACAAGGTACTTCGAAAGCGCGGCTCGGACCCATCTCCACTCGCTTTCTTTCAGCTTTTTCTGCCGATATGGGCCTCTCGGCTTTTCTCATCGCTGCCAGTGCATTCCTCAACGGCGAATTGGCCACATAACACCATCACCACCCCGAGGACTCCGGTTTTGGTCCCGCTCGCCGTGCCGACATCCAGTGAAGCCTTCTACCCCTGTACGCGCCACAGCCCATGTCACTGCCCCGCAGCCAAGTTCCCCGCTAACAGCTGCAGGACGCAGGCAAAAGAAAACTTGGTGGTCCTGTCGCTTGACAGCCACCCCGATCTTTTCTCACCATGTCCGCCGAGATGGCAAACGAGATCAAGCTGATCAGTGGCCGCAGCCACCCCGAGTTGAGCGACAAGGTCGCCAAGCGGTATGTCCGATGCCGAGCAGCCCGCCCCGAAAACTGTCCCCAGCAGCTTCGACCCTTGATTCCGAGCGAGAAATTGCAACTAACAACGCTTTTTCTTCCTTCTCAGGCTCGGCATCGAGGTCGCCCGGACCATCTCTTTAAACTACTCCAACCAAGAGACCTCTTTCACAGTCGGCGAATCGGTCCGCGACGAGGATGTCTTCATTGTGCAGTCCACCACCACGGGCGACGTGAACGAAGGGTTGATGGAGCTGTTGATAATGATCTCAGCATGCCGAACTGCTAGGTGCGAGGCAGGCAGACACTGGGATGATCTATTGGGGGCTGCTGACATTGGTTGTGCAGCGCCAGGAGGATAACAGCTGTGATGTGAGCTTCCCTACGCGCACCACTGAAGCCCATACCACGCGCCACCGAGGCCGATGCTGATTACTGGGTCTGCCAGCCCAAACTTCCCTTACGCCCGGCAAGACAAGAAGGACAAGGTATGGCGCAGCACAGTGATGCGCGCTTTGAGGTCGCTTGCTGACCGTGGCCAAGTCACGAGCCCCTATCAGCGCTCGGCTGGTCGCCAACATGCTGCAGACGGCCGGTGCTAATCGTATGCACCTCCCTCTGCCCCGGCCCCACGTCTTTGTCTACCGTACTGATCTTCAGTCTAGACATCATAACCGTGGACCTGCATGCTTCTCAGGTGGGTACAAGCTGCCAATTCCTGCGCTAGGCTATACACTGACTGAGATACAGATCCAAGGTACGGGATTCCTCCTTGCCCCTGGGCCTCTGCGCCGCAAACCTTCCTGACTAACCGTCTCTATTCAGGCTTCTTCAGCGTGCCAGGTACGTGCCAAGCCGTTCATGCGCAAGCAGGCTCATCGCTAACACCATGCAGTGGACAACTTGTACGCCGAGCCCTCATTCCTCCGCTACATTAGGGAAAACTTCAAGACGGAAGACTGCGTTATTGTCTCTCCTGATGCCGGCGGCGCGAAACGGTTAGTGCCTTTCACTGTAGCCAAGTTACTTTTGCTGACGTGGTTCAAGTGCAACATCAATTGCCGACCACCTGAACACTGCATTCGCTCTGATCCACAAGGAGCGTCCCCGGCCCAACGTTGTTGGCCGCATGGTGAGCATAATCGTTTAGGATCTGTTTGCAAGGCCAGGCTGATGAAGAGTAATGCAGGTTCTTGTTGGCAATGTTGAGGACAAGATCGCGATACTCGTCGGTAAGTGCCTCTGCCCTTAACTTCGCCGGGCCAAGCTCTGACTTGCAAATAGATGACATGGCGGATACCTGTGGCACCTTGGTAAAAGCAGCAGCCGTGCTCAAAGAGAATGGCGCCAAGTCGGTCCTCGCCCTGGTCACACATGGCATTCTGTCCGGCAACGCCATCGAGACCCTGAATGGCAGTGTCCTTTCGGCCCTCGTTGTCACAAACACGGTCCCTCTCGGAGACAAGGTCGAGCGGGTTAGTCTTCTCGACACCGAGCTCTACACGGGTTTCTTCAAGCGTCGGCTAACCGTTTTCAGTGTCCCAAGCTGCGTGTTATTGACATCAGCCCCACCATCGCAGAGGCCATTCGCCGCACCCACAACGGTAATAAGACTCGCATCTCGCAGCTCTTCCCCGTGAAACTAACCCTCTGCAGGCGAGTCGGTTTCATATCTGTTCACCCACGCTCCGGTCTGAACTGGGCGACCCGGGTGAAATCCCCAACGCATATACATGTACCAGGTCTTTGGCGAGAGCCCAATCTATGGCAGAAGGTAAGGAGGATATGCCTGCAATCAGGAGCACAGGACGGATTTGGAGTTGCCAACCTCCAGTAGGCTACGGAGTGTGTTTTTATCCCGGGATGGTAACAAGGAGTTCAACGGTTGACTTGAAAAATGGTGTCCAAGTTTTGTCATTTTCGCCTTGTCCTGGACTGTGATTGCACTTAGACTACCTTACCTAGACATTTGGGCGCTGTGTGGTTCGTACCTGGGATATCGAACAGGAGCCATAACAGCCCAAGAATAATAAGAGTGCCCAATCAGGCCCACCTCCTGTGTCTGCGTCTGAGAGAATGTGTTTCGACTTGCTCCGAGTTTGTAGCGAGCTTCGAACGTGGAATCGAGAAAGCAGGGGCTCTACAACGGCAACAGTAAAGTATGGTTCAGTCTGGGACTGATGGAACTCAATCATTCATGTTGCTACACCGCTACCTAGTTCAGACAGTCATCCTCAGGTAGTTGATAAGCATTTGCTGGCTGAAATCCTCCCGGGACGCCTCTCTCCAGTCACGGTGTGGACCGTGTGCTACGAACCCCTCACTGGGAAGCTCTCAACCTATCCTCGGCTTTCTCCTCACCCACACCTCTTTGTCGTCGTTCTGCGACCCGACGACCTCGCGCAGCTGAACCTCCCATACCTTGAGCCGGTAGTTGCCGCGGTCCGCTCTGCCTGAGAACAAGTCAAAGGACCAGTTGTGCTTCGGACAGGTGAGCCCCGCGCTGAGGACGATGCCAAAGTCCTCGATGTCGAAGGGGATGCCCTGCGACAGCGGGAATGATGAATGTGGACATTGCTGGGTCACAGTCAGCCACCACGTTGGACTGGGAAAGGGACAACCGAGACTAAGTAGGTCTTTGTATTGCACTTGCATGATCGATTGCATGGATTTTCCCGTGGTATTGAAAGACGAGGACTTGGTCTGTCAGGTTCTGCGCCGTCAAGTCGTTGCCAGCAATTTCGACTTCGGTCCGCTGAGAAACGTCTGTCTTGGGGACGTGGAAGACTTTGCACCCTTCTCTGCCATCTGGGGCCCCGTTTCCGCACACTTGAAGCTTTGACTCGCTTTCTGTACCAGTGTCATCGGCGGGGGCAACTTCGGGAAATTCAGAGGTGGTACCAACCGAGAACCACTCTGTTCCTGTTCGAGATGGCGCCCGGAATGGGTTTGAGAATGGGTTCATTTGCTGGGCTTTAGTTGCGCTGGTTGAAGAGTACAATCAATACGCCACGGATACCACCCACTTATAGGGAGGGTTGTGTGGATTTTCAACCCTCAAATGCACAGTTCGATCCGGGTGCAACATAATTTCAGCAAAAAATCCGGTGCTCCGCTAAGCCTCTTTGGGAAACTGGCAGGGAGCCCATGCTCACTTCTCCTCTCGCGCCAGCACATCCAACCCCCCCTTGCCCTCATTCACCATCGTCACAAACATGCCATTCGGCATGAACGTCGAGCAGAACCAACACAACGTTGAGGCCGTCCCGCGCCACACATAACTCTGCCGACCGCCGACAACAAGATCACTCACGATCTTCCTCGCCGCCACGGCCGGGTCTTGCTTGTTCTTGTACACCAGCCCCTTCTTCTGCCGGCCGATCGTCTCCCAGACACACTGGTAGCGCGAACCGGGGGGCAGCACAAGGCCGGGCATGTCGGCGTGCACGGTGGTATCGCAGCCGCCGAGCATGACGGTCACGACGCGCACACCTTACGGCTGCGGCTCGACGCGGAGGGTCTCGGAGGGGACGTTGAGCGCCGACTTGGAGCTGGCGTATATTCCTGGGGGTGGATGAAAAATGACCGACTTAGTTCTCTGCCAAGTGAGCAACGTTGTTGCTGGCCCTGACTTACCCGCCCAGGCAAAGTTGCAGATGGACGACACCGACGAGATGTTGCAGACGACTCCCGTGGCCTGGATGATCAGGGGAGCAAAAGCCTGCGTCACGGCGAGCGGCGCCCAGAGGTTGAGCTCGTACAGCTGCTTGGCGTCGTCGATGGGCGTGTCTAGGAGTGGGAGGGTGAAACCAGCCCCGGCGTTGTTGACGAGGACGTCGAGGGAGCCGCCTGTCTTTTTCTCCACGGTTTTTGCGCATGATTGGACGGACTCGGCCGAGGTGACGTCGAGTTGGAGGATGTCGATCTCCTCCCTGTTGGCTAGGGGTCCGGCTTTGGCTGTGTCGCGGAGCGTGGCGAAGACGTAAAAGCCTCGGGCCAGGAACGCTTCGGCGAGATGGAACCCCAGTCCGCCATGGCTGCAACCGGTGATGAGAACGGTCTTCTTCATCCTTTGATCTTGGGGGTCGTGCGTTGGGTATTCGACACTATCGGCATGCATCAGGCAGCTATCTCTCGCCGACACGTGTCCTCCTCCGATCGGAATTCGGTGTTGACCCTGAAACCAACTCCGTCTCATCAGGACATCAATTACTAACCAAGGGTCGAAGAACCCCCGGCTTCCGCTAGACACGCCTTCGATGTTGTTCCGCTCACTCCTTCTCACAACTGAATTCTTCCAGGACGCGCGGAATGCTATTCCTCCACTGCGGGCAGCCGGATGTTGCGCGAAGTCGCGGGGACAGATCATCCAACGATTGGCCGCGGGCGTTCTTAGGCATAGGCTTCCCCCGGCAACCCCTCGCGGCGATTAAGCTAGACTCGGCTGCTTTGGTTGATCACGTCCTTGAGGTGGGTATCAGACGGGATACATATCTTGAACCTCCTCATTTCGCAAATGCCCTTGGCCCTTACACTCAGGTTGCCTTCAAGTTCATATGCCGCTACTTTGATATACCGAGCACAGCGGTTCTGGCTGCTGTATTGAATCCCTCTCTAGCTCCTTAACGCCGATACCTCGGCCTTTGTCTCCTTGACTATTATTGTGGAAACCCCTTATTGGATTTTGTGCATCTGTACTTCCCCAGCAGACGGCCAGTGGAAGCGGGCAGGTGTATATTCTTGTTCCTTCGGTGCTCACGTACGAGATGTTATGGCTTGCCATCTACCATAAGGGCTTGAAGAAAGATACTTTAGATACCTACCTAGAAGTTTTCTTCCCTTTGAGCGCGAATCATGATCTTCTCAAGAGCACACTATAAGCTAAGGTATCTTACTTTGGTATTAGAAGCTCTGAATGAACCGAGGTGCTTGCTTTCCTTGGTATTTTCAGAGTCATGTCAGCAATCATGAAGAGACCTTACATGAGTCAAGTCCAGTGTGGTATCAAAGCCGATTTGATTGAGCTCTTGAGAGAGTTTAGACCATTTATGATCCGATACCACAACCTCATGCAGTCCTGTGCCTGAACCAACGAACCCGTACCGAAAGTCCCACCCAAGCTCACCCATTGCCAACACCAACAAATGAAATAAGCCAAAAACAAAAGAAAAGCGTCAAGGCCCACCCACCATCCCTCGCAACACGCCCCTCAATGTACAAAAGAAAAGACAGTGAAAAGAAGAAGCCACGTAGAGGGAGATCACGGGCTCCCAAACAAATTCCTAGGAGGGGAGGCTTAAGCCGACCACCACCAGACCACAGGGAGATCACGGGCTCCCGAACCTTCTCTTCGGAAGGGAGGCTTAAGCCGTCCACAACCATCACAGGGAGAACACGGGCTCCCGACCAGACCTTTATCCTCGACGAGGGGAGTCTAAAGCCGTCCGCCACCGTCTCTCACGATACCAGCGTAAAACCGTACCCATTTCGACCATTCCGAAGAGAGCTCCCTGGGTCCCGACCGCTTCCCGGGGGGGGGTGAGAGGGGGCAGCAAGAGGTGACGATCTAAGCCCGCCACTTCTTGACGACCCGGTGCGCCTTGTCCACCACGAGAGGGCCGCAGACGGTCTCGACCTTGCCGTAGGCCACGTGCTGGACGGTGCCGACGACAGGGAAGGACATGCGGGCGCCGTCGGCGGTGACCGTCTGGACGCCCGACCAGCCGACGTTGAGGCGCCCCTCCCAAACCATGGCGGAGCACTGGACGGCCGGGTTGTCGACCGTGAGGTCGACTGAGGTGCCCCAGGAGAGAGTGGCGCCGCTGCCCGAGTTCCGACCGCGCGTCTCCGAGTTGCCCTGCGTCCACCCGGCGTTCATCCCCGCGGTGACGATCTTGGGGAAGGCGGCGGAGAAGGTGGTGCCGGCCGAGAGGGAGCCGGAGAAGCCGAGCGAGAAGGACGTCGAGGCGTCCCGGCTCTCGGAGCCGGAGAAGGACCACGTGTAGTCCGTGCCGTTCCAGAACGCGGACCCCTCCCGAAGCGTGACCAGACGGAGACCGTCTGACCCGCCGACCGAATCCAGAACGATGTCGTCCACGCGCGAACCGGAGAGAGGGCGGAGAAAAAGGGGCGCGATCTGGTCCAGATCGTCGCCCGCGCGGCCCTGGAAGCCGACCAGGACACCAGAGCCAACCGAGACGGCCTTGGCCGACAATTTGGCCGTGTTGTCGGCACCGAAACCCCAGGAGCGCGACGTGGTTGTCACGTCGATGCGCGCGACCCGGAGAGCGGAGGAGGAGCCGGAGGCCGACGAGGAACCGGAAGAAGCGGCGGGGGCGGACCAAAGCGTCATCGCGGTGATGAGCTCGCCCTCTTCGAGGGCGAGCTCCGCAAATTGGTCCTTGCGGACCCCACCGCGCTGGTCAGTGCCGTCGGAAAAGAAGGCGACGACGCCCCGAAGAAAGGCCTCCTTGCCGTTGTTGCGGTAGACCCGCAACCGACGGACAGACGAACCAGCAGAACCCAGGATGGTGAACGGAGCACCCCCGTTGGGTGCCCCAATGCCGGTGGGCCTGACCAGAAGACCAGTGTCCCAGCGAGTGCCGAGAGCCGAAGAGACGCAGGCGAGAAGGGCTAAAAGGAGGATGACCCCCCAAGAACCGCGACGACCAGCAGACGAAGACCGAGCGGCCAGGCCGCAGAGAACCGAAACGGCCACGAGGACCACAAGAGCCGAGAGAGCCGCCGAGAGGGCGGCAGAGAGGGGAGCAGGTAGCGAGGCTGCCGCCGAGTTGATGGCCGCCATGGGGGCGGCCAGCCCGAGAGGTGTCGGCGCGAGGCCGAGCAACGTGGTCACGAGGACCAGAAGCGCGAGGACGCGCCGCATTTCGTTTGTGCTCTGCAAATTGTTAGCCATCAAGTGCGACGACAGCGAGGTGTGAAGACAGTGAGGTGGGACGACAGCGGCGAGGTATGAAGACAGCGAGGTATGAAGACAGCGAGGTATGAAGACAGCGAGGTATGAAGACAGTGAGGTGTGAAGACAGTGAGGTGTGAAGACAATGAGGTGTATAGACAGCGAGGGGGGAAGACACAAGGAGATGTGACTTACGAGAAGTGTCGTTGTCTTCTGTTTTAAAGCCTTGGCTAAAGTTGCAATATTCGATTTGACTTTTTAGAAACGCCAGAGACGAATGTTGTGAAGTGTAAGGAGAAAGAAGGGACAGGACCAAGAGCGTGGGAGAACACCCTTATATACGCGTCTGGAGCACGCTCGACGAGTCCCTGCGATCAACACAACCAGTTTCAGGGATACCCCGAAAACGCGAGGGGAGCTGGGGCTCCGACGTCAATAATGGGTATGCCGACGTCAATATTAAAACAAATGCACAGTGTCTGAAGCAAATGAAGCTGGTCATGCATCTGGTCGCGGTTTGATCGTGAAATCCCTCGTCGCTTTGACGTCCCTTACAGGCTTGAGCGCGCTGGACCAGCATCATGGGCCGATGTGACGACGTCCGAGTCACAGACATAGTACTTCCCTCAAGTCGATGACATGACAGACAGATGTGAAAGCTCTTGTCCGTCATACCTTGCGAGCGTGACAATATCAGATGCTGAAGAGGTGGGAATGGTGGATTGCTATGGGATTGAGACGTTCACATTCTTGTGCTGGCACCACGGTGTTGTTTGATTGGCCAGATCTGATTTAAGCTTCATCCCGCGGCTCAGGTACCCGGCTAGGTTGTGGGGGGTGGCGTTCTGGGGTTCAACGGGTAGCTCAGCCCGCCAGCCTCACCAGTTTCAGCTCTACGAGGCATCTTCAGAGTCATCGAAAAAATATGGCAAGCCAACCCCAAAAGAGGCAAAGCCCGCGGCGAATTGATTAAACCAGAGCATTACTATGTAACCAACGTCAGTCGAGTCCCGAGGTCCCGGACTCCCGGGCCTCTCCCCCACGTCACTAGCAGAGTCACAAAACAAAGGGTCCATCATAGAGTGCAGAAGCCAAGGCCCAGGGTCCAGGGTCCAGGGCAAGCGCACGTACCCGCTCGGACCCTCGGCGCAAAAGAATCGCCAGAGCACAAGGTTGGTTTCGGGCCGGCCCGAGCGGGAAGGAAAGAAATCGTCAGAGCGCAAGGTTGGTTTCGGGCAGGGTCCGGGTCCAGGAAGCTGGAGACGCGACGCGTTGGGGCCCGAGCGGGCTCCTCGATAGTTCCAGTTTCCACTAAGGTGTAACGTTGAAATCCATACGCTTCCATTACACGGTTTTCCACCTGCAGTCAAACCTCGTCATAATAATCCATGGAAAGCAATGGAAGCAGCCTTCATTCCCGGCACCTGGACCACAATCACAACATCCTTCTGTGGTCCATGCTCCTTCGCTGATTTGCAGGCCCGAATTTACTCCGGTACTGCCTGGTCAGGGTCGAGCGTCGAAGTCTCCGAAACATCTCCAACATGTTCCAGCCTTCAAGCCCCATTGTCTCCTCCCTCTACCACTCTTCCAGTAAGTTTCTCAACAGCTACCGCCGTGTGAAGGGGGCAAGGGGTTTTATTATTTATTATTATTCCTACACCGCTATGCCCTGGGGGCGTGCCGGACCTTCAACTATTTACTAT